>JANSVI020000741.1:802281-813245 GCA_025434765.2 Erythroxylum kapplerianum | reverse complement strand
GAAAGAGAAGATTAGCGATCCTTGCAAGGCATTGGAACTCCAAGATAGTTAAAAACTTTTGTAATTAAGTTAGTTCAGGATTTTTGTATTTTAGAATCATATCAAGTATAGACATTCAATTGTATTTTTGTATTTTTTTGTATTTTGAAATAAGCTTGTATAAACTCTTTTTGAATTCATTAATGAAAAATGATTGGATTTTTGTTTGTGATTCTCAAAATTGTGATGTTGATGTTTAACTGTTGTGGGCACGCCACCCTTATGGGACGACAGGCTTTGTATAACTCCTGATGGTTGGGCTCCAGAAACAGGGGCCAACATCGGGGTGGTTTCAGAAATGACATTTAATGTCTCCAAATGCTGGGCTCCGAAAGTGGGGTCCAACAAATTAATATACTTGAAAGTGCTAATTAATGTCTTTTACAACTAAAAATTATCAATGTTTGATCCCACATTAAAAGATCATATTAAAAACTAGTAGATTTAAGGTTAGTATAATGTGTCATGTTTTAATAATTTTATTTAAGTATATTATATCTAAACATTTCAATTAACATACATTATGTATGTTTAAATATTATCTATGTACATATGGCATAGATATGAAACATAAATTGAAAAAGTTTGATTAAAAATATATTTATTTAAATATTGTCTGCATATAGGAATTTATGTTTATCAATTCAACATAGTTAACCAGACAATGAAATTTATGAAGATTTTGTTACATAACTCTAAAATAAGTAGAAATTAATATTTAAAATCAAACTTATTTCTTAAAATGCAAATTAAAAATTATTGATTGCATTAATTGTTATAAAATTACAAATTTAATATTTGATTCACTTATAACAGTGCATATGTGTGTGGAATAGTTATAATAACATTATTATATATGGGATTATTACTAATAAAAAGTACAATTATCTTTACTATTATATTTGAATGTCTACACAACCATATTAAATATCTAAAGAAAAAAATATAAGTATGACCGATTTAAATTTTTATCATTAAAAAAAGTTTTTAAATTTTATCTATTAATTAAAATATTTAATGGTAGCTAAATTTTACCAATTAATTATATTTGATACCTAAATGTATTGTATCAAATATAAGTAGCGACTAGTACCACTAATACCAATAAATAACAAAGGAGTTTCATAAATATTAAAATTTGAAGGATTAAAAAAACATAATCTTTACTTTTACCACCTCTTATTATCTCACATACATATACAGTTTCCAACAAATCACAAACAAGACCTCTCTCTATCTCCCTGAGTCCCGACTCTCTCAAATCTCATCTCCTGTCAGCCATCATTGTTCAGTCATCCATTCTACTACTTCTCCATTGTTGCTACTTCTCTATTGTTACTAGGTATCATCTCCATCATTGTTGCTACTTTGTGTCGTCGTTGTTGCATCTCCATTCATCACTACTTCTTTGTCTGACACTGCTTCTCTTCATATCGAGACATGAGTGTTGCCTGCTTCATCTTCTTCAGGTCTTCTGCTTTGTTTGTAACACGTTGTCTAAACTCCTATAGTTAAGGTTGGTGAATGACAATGGTGGCATCTTTTTTAAATGCTTGTTTCTTAGTCTTAAGTGTGGCTTTAGGTTTTTGCACAGAGTATAGGGAATAGAGAAGCTTGTAGAATGTGGATATGGCTTAATAAATTTGTTGCTTGAGTTTGAAAGTTTGATAATTAAATTTTCGTAGGTGATGGGTTATTGAGAATTTGGTTATCAAATTTATGATTTTTATCAATTACAAGTTTATAATTGAAATTAATAAAAAATGTCAAAGTGTAAATTGTAAAGTATGTTAATTAGTTATTTATAAAATTTAAAGATAAATCAATAATCAAATTTTAATTTTGAGAATATTAAATATTTTCTCAAGAATTATATCTAAATTATATAAATTAGTGTGATTTTTTTTCAATATATCTAAACTTTCATTATTAATATGTTTAATTAGTTTCTTAAACCAATTAATATTACACAAAATTAAAAGGATTCATTTGTAATATAAAAGTTAAAGTTTAAGGATTATTTGTGTGTGTCTTTGTCCATGTGTGTGCCTTTATTCTTTATGGTTTACAGAGGAAAAATAGAAAGAACTATATTTAATGAAAATTAAAATCATAATATTGATAAAAAAAAGTTGTGAATTCATGTTTGAATAATGTAATCATATGTAATAAGTTATATTTGTAAGTTTACGGTTGAATTATATAATCACACATAAATAGGTTAAAGTTGTGACTTTATAGTTGAGTTATGTAATCATATTAATTGAGTTATACTTATGGTTAAATTATGTAATTGCACAAAATAGGTTATAATTGTGAGTTATGGTTAAATTATGTAACCATATAAAATATGTTATAGTTGTGAGTTTACGGTTGAATTATATAATCAGAAAAAATAAGTTATATTTATGAAAGTGCAATAATCATTTATACAACTTAGTTAAGTTCACTTGTATTTCTCTATCATATGATTGTTAAGAAGAAGTTGTTGCTATATTTCTTCTTGTTATTTTATACAACTTATTCCACATGTTTTCAAGTCATCAGTAGTTGTCATAATGATTCTTAGACTATTGACTTTGAATATAAGATGTATGTAAATTTTTAATGTTCAAGTTGTGTGTATGATTTTAGAATCTAAGATGTGCATTTTTGTTTGTTTTGAATTGAATGATATACATCTTTTTCTAATAGTTTATAATGAAATTATTAATTTAATTTGGACATATGTCTTCATTTATTTTACAAATAAATGAAGGAAAGTTCAAATACTCTTGATAATTTAACCGCTTCAGGTTTAGGAAGATTTGATAATCTAGCTTGGACTCATGTCAAATTAGTTTATGGAACGAAGAACCATTCCATTTTTTTCTTATAACAAATATTTGAAAGCTAGGGGAGTCACCTGATTAAAGAAACATTTAACTGGTATCAAAGGTGACGTGGAGCTTTATAAGAAAGTCAGCTATGATGTGAAGTGGAGAATAAAGACTTTGCTTTAAGAGTATTAACATAAAAAAGAAGCAAAGTAAAGATTGAATTATGAAATTAGTAATGGAAGTTCCTTTTTTGGTGGTCAGGATGATAACGAGGATGTTGAACGTGGTATTCTTACCCATCAAGAAGGGAATGTTTTACATAATGTGAGGAAAAGAAGAAGACGCGTGTTTAACTTTTGTACATCACGGACAACTCTTAGAGCACAATTTTCTATCTATAGTACTTTACATTATAAAGAAGTGACTCATAATATGGACATGGCAATGGTTAGATGGTGGTATAATTTAGGAATAACATTTAATGTTGCTCGGTCTTATTATTACCAGCCTATGGTAGATGATATGCATCTTACGATCTAGGATACAAAGCTCCTTCAATTAATGACTACAGAGGTAAACTTTTAAACAATTTTATTTATAAAACAAACAGTTATTTGGATGAAAGAAAAATGACTTAGACTATTTATGGATGTTCAATCATATGTGATAATTGGATAAATAGAGGAGAAAAGACAATTATTAATTTTTTGGTTTATTTTTTTAAAGTCTATTGATGAATTTGGCCTTATTAGAAATGTTGATACTCTATTTTAGATATTTGATAAAAATGTGAAGGAAATTGGGTCAAAAAATATTATTTAGTTCATTACTAATAATGATTTTACTTACAAAGCAGCTGGAAGAAGATTGCAAAGTAGATATAATTCTTTTTATTGAACCCCTTATGATGCACACTGCATTGTCTTGATGTTGAAAAATACAAAAGATGCTAGATATTTTTCTATCATTGATAAGACCATGCAGAAAGTAAAAAAAGGTGACCAAGTTCATCTATAATTGGGCATAGGTCCAAAATCTATTGAGAAATTATTTCATGAATGGTAGGAATTTGTATCATCCTATTATTATAAGATTTGCAACTAATTTCTTATCACTTTAGTATTTTATTCAGATGAAGAAGGAGTTGAGACATACGTTTACAAGCGATACATGAGTTGCATCCCAATATGTTAGGTCTAATAATAGATTGGAGGTTTCTATAATTATACTTGAAGATAATAAATTTTGGTCCCAATGTAAATTTGTAATCTAAGTTTGTGAACGGTTGGTGAGATTACTTTGTCTGACTGATAGTGATGAGAAGGAGACAATGAGTTATTTTATAATGTCATGAAGAGGGCAAAGAGAGCAATCAAGGTCAATCTAAAAATTAGATCTTCTTTGTATACAGTTTATCTTACAGTAATTGATAAGAGATGAGAAAAACAACTTTAGTCTCCATTGTTTCTAGTTGGGACATTTTTAATCCTATTTTTTTATTTTAGACCAAGTTTTACAAAGAAAATTGAAGCTAATAGGAAAATGCTATTAACTATTACAATACTTGTCACTCATGAGATGAAGTAAAATCTCCTAAGCTCACAAATCGAGGTTTATAAGGATACTTCTAGGAATTTTGGGATGCACATTATTATCCATCAAAGAGACAAATTTAATCCAGATATATATTTTTTCACTTTTATTACTTATTAGAAATAAATCATCATTTTATTTTGTTTATAATGTTATTTTTATTGTCCTACAGTTGTTTTGTTGGACTAACTTGAAAGTAGTGTTCTAGAATTGCAAAGATTTATAATTTAAATTTTGAGTCAATGTGTGAGTATAATAGGGTATGAAAGGAATTAAATTACATTTGAGTTTATCAATTCTAAGTAACAGAATAGATTGGAACACAAAAGATTGAATGACTTAGTCTTTTTTCGATGCAATTTAAACCTTATAAAGGTATGTTATTATCATTATTAAGTTGAATATAATTTTTTAATTATTTTATTTTTATTTATTTAATAAAACTCTTAATAGAACGCCTTGACCATATCGATCTTTTGTTAGATTAGGTTTCTAAGAAACCAAGTTTAATAGATGAGAATGATTTGAAAGTTAATCTTGGAAGATAAATTATTGACATACATTTGGTGCAACGAATTTGAATGATAGTGGTGATGAAACTCTCCTAAATGATAAAAATTTTATACCAAATGAGAATTATAATCAATGTGATTTGAGTGAATATTTGATTAAATGAAGTTTCAAGTTTTTAATTTCTTATCTTGTTTTAATTTTACTTGTATTTGATGCATATGTTAAATTCTATATATGCATTATAAATAGAACTTTAAATATTTTTCTTTCAAGTCTTACTTCTAATTAGTTATGTTCTTTTGCATAAAATCTTATTGTAATAATCATAGAGTATTGAAATTTTATTATTATTTTTATATGATGTTTTGAAGTAATTATTATTTATTATATGATGAAATTGTAACATTTTGAATACTTTATATTATCTTTAGTTTTATATTTGTATGATGATGAAATGATCCTCATTTATATTAATTGCAGTTAATGTTTATGTGTGAAATATGAAAAAATAATATTGATTGAAATATTTATATTATTGTTATTTCAAATTTTTATTATTATAATTTTTCAAAATACGGTTAATGTAAAATTATAAATTATATAGGACAATATATTAAGAGATTATTTTGTAATTTTAAAAAATTTAGGACTATTTTATAATTTAAAAAATTAATTAAAACGGTATTTAATATTGATCGATACTAAGATAATATCATACTAAAGCTGAATCTGATACTAATATCAGTACAATATTTGTAACAGTAATTTGGAAGGAGAAAAATATAATTAGCATGAGTCAAGATTTTGTTTTCAACTTACAAAAGCAAGATAACGATGGTTTTACTTTATTATTTCTTCCAAACTAACTTTCTATTAAGCCAATTTAAATTAGAAAATTTGGCTAAACCAACGATAAAAATTAATTATATAATTATTATTTGAGTATTACTAGTTATTATCATTAAATAAAAATAATAAAATTTTAATGTTTATAATAATAATAATTAAATAATGACTCATTAATTTTTTGTTTTAACAATATTCGAAAAATTACTATCCATTTCTTTTAAAAAATTAAATGAATAGGGTACTGAAAAGGAGCCATAAAACTAAAAGCATAAAAGGATCCAAAGTCTCAGAGGGTCACTTTTCATTGTTTATGTGCTGGGTTAAAAACCGAACAGGGCCGGTCCACCCTGGAAGGTCCATTCCACCCAATTAAAGCTATCCACGTCACCCCTCGATACATGTGTGGCTCCGTACATGATAGTCTCCCACTTCTGCTCCAGAAAGCGGTGAAAAAGCACTCTTCTTCACTACTCCCATCACTATCATCACCGCTACTGCCGTCGGCGCCGTTACTCTGCCCCCGAGCACCCAATCTTAGGTTGCTTGCTGACTCAGCTTTATTGGAACAGAAGTGAAAAAGTGGAGCTGTAGAGAGAGATTATAGAAACATTGGAAATCAACTTGTGGTTCTGGTGTTGTTGCATTTCTAGGGTTTGGAAGTGTTTGGAATTGGGGATCTAGTAAGCTGAGAGTGAGTGAAAAGGTAATTAAAGAAAATAGAAAAATGTATGTAGTGCCGCCACCTCAGCGATCCGATCCGGGATCTGCTGGCGGCGATTTACGGGTCTATCAAACTTGGAAAGGAAGTAATGTAAGTAGCCTGTTGGTTTCTACATTTTCTTTTTAAAAACTTTTTGATTTCTGTTAAATGTTGCCGCTTTTATTTCCCTTTTTTTGTGATTTTTAGTTAAGTAAGCAAATTGAGTAAGTTGGTGTGCTTGTGCTTGTGCTTGAATTGATGTTGTACATGGGTTTGGATTGGAGTAATAAGAGCTGTACTTGATGTGGTGTAGACAATCACACGGTGCAGCTAAAGATGGGACCTTTCCTTTTTGGGTTCACTGTAATGTAGAAAACATTGTATTTAATCGATGCTTGCCACATTGCTTTTGTAGCTGGAGAATAGTTTCTAGGAGATGAAATGTTAGAAACAAATGGTTGAGCATTTATTTTTCCCCGAAGTGGCTTGATAGATGATATAGATTCTATGTGTTTACATTGGTTAGTGAAAAGCAGTATGCTTTATTTATATTTGGAATATATGTGATTAACACTTTTTATGGTGGGTTTAATGGTAATGAGTGACAATTAAATTCAAAATCTATGCTGAACGTACCACACCCAGGAACCTCTGATCAGTTTGATAGGAAGTTGGGATAAAGAGAACCTATATCATGGTTTGAATGTGGAAATGAAGAAAAGAGAAAAAGGAGAGAAATCTCATGGCCATCATTGGCTGTTAGGGAAGAAATTTTGCTTGCTGATCAAGCTTGATGACACAATGGTGTTATGTGACTAGATTCAAATTAGAGGTACCTTGTTCTCCATGATTGTAAACCCACTGGAAAAAAGCTTGTGTGTTCAAAATCACTTTAGTTGATATGTCACATGCTCGTTGACGCTGTTGTCATTGATGGTGTACAGGTTGCTGAACACCTGAAAAATCGCATTATTCAATTATTCAACCATTTTGTTTTACTAATTTCCATGTTAGTCAGATTAGTCAACATTTATATGTTTCAATGCAATAACAAGTTTTTTTTTTGTGTGCAAGTAGTTTTGTTGGATGGTTAATAGACATTATCTACTAAAAGGTTTGAAAAATTCAGCTACTTATTTATGATGGAATTTATATGTCAGGCTCTAGAGAGTAACAACCTAGGTATATGATAGTCTTTACGCATTTATCCCTTCAAATTGCATTACTGGATTACCTTTCCCAGTAACTTTGTTTCTTGGTGCTCTTTCACAGATATTTTTTCTTCAGGGAAGATTTATATTTGGACCAGATGTCAGATCCCTGTTCTTGACTATATTCTTGATTGTTGCTCCGGTGGCAGTGTTTTGTGTCTTTGTTGCCAGAAAGCTGATGGATGATTTTTCTAATAACCTTGGAATATCAATAATGGTTGCTGCTGTTGTTTTCAGTGTTTATGTGAGTTCTTTGTCTCCCTCTCAGTTACATAATCACTCACCCAGAACATGGATATATGCACACATAATATTCCTCTGTTGCATTATAGGACATGTAATTCCTGAAAAATGAATAGTTTTTACATTTATTGGTTCTTCCTCCACTTTTTTCTGGATAATTAACTGCCTCTCATGGTGTTAAGGTTGGTATTGGTATTGATCTCATTTTTTTCCACATTCATGAACTTCATCCTACAAATGTAGAAATTAAAACTTCTCTGAGATCTTTCATTTTTGCTGGTTAATCGGTTGACTGTTACCTTCTCATGGTATGAAATCAACTAGCTCATGTAAGATCACTGTTCATGCTTCTGTAATGTATAAATGGATTTAATGTCGAAATGTTTGTCTGGATCTTCTACTGCTAATGATACCTTTGTTAGAACCTAATAGGATTGCAACCTACAGTTTTATTTTTGAGCAACAAAAAAGAAAATTAGACACATCGACCTGGGATTTTTTTGAATTAGGTTTTTTTTTTTAGCAGATAGTAGTCATATGTATAATTGAAAATTCATGTATCCCTACAATGTATCAATTTAGGGCTTTTTCATAAGCAATCGTTTAAATATGTTTCCAGATTTGGATCTCTCATTTCTGACTTGATCTTAGTTATAAAAGAAAAGTGCATATCCATGTTTTGTAGCTTGGCATTGGGCTTGGGCCTAGCCCGATTGAGCTTGAGATTCACCACCTGAGCCCTAGCCTGAGCCCAATCAGGCTTGGCCAGCTCAAAGCCTGTGTAACTTTTTTCAAATTAAAATTTTAAAATGATGTCGTTTCACTCAAAACAATGTCATTTTACTGATATATTCAGGCCGGGCTGGGCTGCAGCAGGCCGAAGCCCAAAACAAAAAAAAACCTATGTCCAGTCAACTTGGTCTGAGCCAGTTGACCTCAGGCTGAGCAGGGTCAGGTCAGGCCGGGCCAGGCAAAAATTGCCATCTCTATGTTTTCTTCATTAATCCAATTGATGCCAGAAATATGCTCCAAAATACATATAAATTTGACCTGGTCATTGTCAACTATTAAAAGATTTATTGAGTCTTTTTCCTACTTACAAAAGAAAATCAATTATTAAAACTTACTGCATAGTATGGCAAAAATATTCTCTCTGATGGGTTTAACAAGCATAATTGGCACTCTTAATGAAAATCTGCTTGCCTTCTCTGGCTCTGAAAATTTGTTTATTGTAAGATTAAAAAAGTAAACCTTTCCTATGTTGAGTTCTGTCTAACCAATTCCTCTTGCCCAAGTGCAAAATAAGCTCACATATGATTCCTGTAATTTTTTGCTTTTGTTGTTGCACTCTCTCCCAGAATCTTGAGTTTTTACTTCATTAATTGAGTGTAAATCATTAGCTTTGAATATGCATATTTAAAACTGGGGAGAGAATAAAGTTTTGGAAAGTTTGAGCTGAGAACATATACAATAAGACGGGACATTGAATAATTGCCAATAGCAGCACAATCCCAAAGCACTATTTATTAATCTTAGGACAAAGGCAGCAACAAAGTGGTGAATGATTTGGCCTATCATACGTTTTACCAATCTGAATTTATTTGTTTGGATTCACCTTAAAACCTTGGACATCATAGATTGCATTGCTTTGTCTTCATGAATATGTTGGTTGTGATTAAGCTAGGTTGAACCTTGCACATCAATATGTATATCAGCTCATTGGAGCCCTAATTTGCAGATAGTGATGAAGAAGGTCAATTTTATATTTCATGGTAGGATAAAATGCATTTTCTATTCTAGGCATTGTCTTCCTTGTGAAAGATGGAATATGTAGGACCTGGAGGCAATAATAATTTCTAAAGTGATGATCATTTTGGATTTTCAGGTTTTAACGCTTCTCCTGCTAACCTCTGGAAGAGATCCTGGCATAATTCCACGCAATGCACATCCTCCAGAGCCAGAGAACTTTGATGGGGCCACAGACGTTGGGGCTGGTCAAACTCCACAGTTACGTCTGCCACGCTTTAAGGATGTTGAGGTCAATGGAATGGTTGTGAAGATCAAGTATTGTGACACTTGCATGCTTTACAGACCTCCCCGCTGTTCACATTGTTCAATTTGCAACAACTGTGTAGAACGATTTGACCACCACTGCCCATGGGTTGGGCAATGTATTGGATTGGTAAGAGCTTTTAATGATCTAAGCAGTTGACAAGTTCTGTATGTTCTTGGCTTTGTAAGATTTATCTTATGCATCCCATCCTCGTCTACCTGGATTCATTCTAGAGTATAGTTTTTATTCTGTCAGAAAAATTCAAAGTGAGCAGATGAGCTCACGATTCCTTTTTTTTCACTTAGCTGTCAAACATGGTTGACTATATCAGTTAAATTATAGATGTACAGCCAGATGGATGTTACTCAATATTGTCTTGTACTAATATTGTTCACAATATTGCCGAAAAAAATTCTTGCAGCTTATTGGATGAACCTTTTATTATCACTTTCCTGGAGTTATTGTGATCCATCTGAAGAAATTATTTCTCATTGCAGAGAAATTATCGATATTTCTTCATGTTCGTCTTCTCAACAACCCTTCTTTGTATATATGTTTTTGCATTTTGCTGGTTCTACATTACTAGAATCATGCAATCAGAGAGCACATCCATTTGGAAAGCAATGATCAGAACCCCTGCCTCCATTGTCCTAATAGTTTACACTTTCATATCAATGTGGTTCGTTGGTGGTCTTTCGGCCTTTCATTTGTATCTCATCAGTACAAACCAGGTAAGAAAATCATCCTTCCCTTCCTAGGTTATCTATGGCAGCGATGCTGTAATGTGATGTTATGTGCTTTTGTTCTTGCAGACTACCTATGAGAATTTCAGATATCGATATGATCGAAGAGCAAATCCTTACAATAGGGGAGTGGTGGAGAACTTCTGCCAAATCTATTTCTCCACTACAAGGACTATCATTTCGAAGATCAAGAGGACTTTA
>JANSVI020000741.1:33234-43800 GCA_025434765.2 Erythroxylum kapplerianum | reverse complement strand
AAATAAAGAAAAAGGGGTCAACTCATGCTTCTAGTTTATTAAAACTCATACATACAAATATATGTGGACCTATAAAGTTACATTGTGTAATTCATGATTTTTTTGACATTTATTGATGATTATTCCCATTATTTATAAATGTTCTTACTTAAAGACAAGTTCGAAGTTCTTGATAAATTTAAGATCTTTAAGGCTGAAGTTGAGAACTAATTGGGAAAGTCAATTAAGATTGTCAAATCTGATAGTATAAGTGAATATTATGGCAGACATGAGGTTTCAGGATAAGAAAAAAGGTTCATTTTTCAAATATATAGAATCATGTAGAATAGTGACTTAGTTCATTATGCCAGGTAGTCCTGGGTAAAATGATATGGCCAAAAGGTGGAATCACACTTTAAATTACATAATGAGGTCAATGCAAAGCATGACTAATTTATCGAATTACCTTTAGGATGAAGTGATAAAGATTGCCTTATATACTTAACAAAGTCTTAAGCAAATTAGTTTCAAAGATACCTTTTGAAATTTGAAAGGAATGGAAGCCTAGCCTGACTTATCTTTGGGTATGGGGCTACCCTCTTGAGGTACGTTTGTATAATCCTTATGAAGATAAGTTCCATTCTAGTTCCACTCGTTGTTATTTTGGTAGATATCCTGACCACTTTAAGGGATATAAATTTACTGTAAAGATGGAGGATCTAGAATAACAGAATCACAAATAACTAAGTTTTTAGAGCATAATGTCTATGATGAGAGTGGTATATTTGATCTTGAAGAGAGTGGTCGTTCTGAAACTACCTTGTCTGAAATATGTTAAGGACTTGAAGGATGATAATTTGCCTGAAAATGCATTGGAAAAAGTTGTAGTAATTATTCAAAATATGTACATTTACGGATCATTTTTTTAATGAATTTGAGATAAATTATGTTTTGACTTATTATTCATAGTTGAAATTGAATGTTATGGATATTTAGAATCTAGAAGTTCTAAACCGTGTTACTTCGTTATTGAAACAAAGGACTAGGGACCATTGTTTCAAGTTGCATAATTATTATAAGCCCTTTGCTTCATATACAAATGCGCAAAGAATAAGTAAATTGGAATAGTTTGTGTGACTATTGGTCTGACCCAAAAGTTCAGGTTCGATTTTTTTGCCTTCATGTTTGATTGCATTAATCTTGTCATATGAATTAAAAGCTAAACTGATTTTTTTTTGAATTTAGGAAAATTATGAGAAAACAAAGGTGAGCAGATAAAAAAATGAAAACACCCCATAATTAAGGATCTATGTCAATTGTAGTTTTTCGACATGAATACGTAAGATCTATGTTTGTAAGTTATGTTATAATGAATAAGCATTAAATTATTTATCGTGCCTTGATTTTCTTATTTCATAAAATAAAGTGAGAAAGAACTAGATAGACAATAGTGTGATGAGCTATATAAACTAGCTTGCTATAATGAAGGTAAAAGATGGGTGTCACAAGAAACATAAAACAATTATGTAAGTAAAAAAGTTAGGTTAATTATTTTTGTTCAGTAATGTATACAAGATATTAATATAGTAGTAATATGTTGATTGAATATTGGTCTCCTTCATTTATTTTAGATTAAGAAGTAAGAGATGTTGGAGAAATCTAAATTGGAGATTTATGATATAGGATTTGGTATTTGTTCAGGTTATATTAAAGGCATTGCCTACGACCCCCTGCCAAATGTGTCAATCTCTACTTTTAAAACAATCATTGAACAACTTCAAGAGGGAAATAACCTTAAGGTTGCATTAAAGAATGAAGTAATTAACAGAAAAGAAACTTATGCTAAATTAGCAAAACGTGATATGTTATTCAAAAGGTTACTTAGCTCGGAATATAATGGAAATGAAAAGGAAAGTGAAGGGTATTGATTCTAATCCCTAATGTTGTTATATCATTTCCTATAACATAATGGATGAAGATGCAATTAAGTGACCATTTTATCCATTAAATGATAGGTAACATTTTAACTAAGCATGTTGGAAATGGTAAAGTTATGTTATCTTCTCTTTAGTTTGAAGAATATAATTAGTATATAAATTTTATTTATTACAAGGGTATCGATTTGGATAAGGCTTTTTGCTAGAATATTTGACATTATGTCTAGACACATTTCAATTCATGGTATTCTTCCGTATTGTATGTTTACAAACTATAAGGAATGTTAAGACTTTTTTTTTTAATATTTTAGATAGGAACAAAGTATCTCCTATTTATGGTATATTTTTCATTAGTTTTGTTGATAAAATTGACAAATTTACTATATATTGGATGCCCTGACATTGGAGTTAATAATGTTTCTCTAGATTTTTTTTTGCTTTATTAGCACTTAACTTAATAATGACATTAAAAGAAAATAATGGTGAGTATTTAAAAATTATTTATCCAAATAACAATATAAACAATAATAAGTAAAAAACAATAATAACCTAATAGAAATCCCAGTGATGCACAAAGACTAGAGAGGTCTAGTAGTACGTACTCTTACCCTTAATTAGTAAGAGGTTAAATACATAAAAGGTGTTAATGAAAATACTTCCCAAAAGAATATTTGAGTGTTGTATTGGCAATCTTGCTTTGATCTGGATGGAGATTGTTTATTGACTTATTAAGATAGCTCTATAAATTTATCTTCTATTTAATGAAATTGTCTGAGTCCTAAAGAGCTAAAAGTGTATTGCATAACACTAGTTTGATAAAATGTCATATTGAAGTGCAGACCATGTGTTTGACAAATTTATTAAGTAAAGTGTACGCAACCCGTTTAATGGAATTTTAAAGAGAACTTGGTTAGGGAACTAAGCTATGACACAAAGAAACTGAAGGCACTTAACTAGCCTCAAAGTATCTCTAATGACACCTTCTTTTTATAATAATTCTTTAATATCTCTTGAACTCTAAGTGTGTTGTCTTTAATACTTCAACCCTAGATAGATATATCTTTAAAAAACTTAATGATGTCTTTTTAGATAAGTTTGAGCCTTTAGAATAAACAACTTTGACATGATTTTATAAATCATATTACAGCATGAAATAATTATATAATAAGTCAATATTAAGGGGTTGAAATCTTGGAGATCATGTAGATACAAGCTATGTTCACCCCACTTAACATTTTTCCTTTTGAGAAGAACTCCAAGATTGCATGTATAACTAATATGCTTGTTAGGTTCTAAGTCTTCTAAACAACATAGCATTGAAAACATTAAGTCATGGGGCTTTGTTAGCTCCTAAACTGAATAAGGCATACTTTACATCTAAACTTATTAATGTCTTTGTGAGAAGTTGTGCTTATCATTGATCAAAGTGAGGAAATAAGAATTTGATATCTTGTCAAAAGAATGCAATTTTTTTTGCAGTGCATACAATGCCTTTAGATAAATTAAAAGTTGACTTCTTTATGTCTTGGTTTGTGGCAATGTTTTCTTTAGGGTCTTTTAAAGAAATAATTATATTGATGTCTCTTCTTGCAAGTAAAGAATTATGAAATCCCTGTCACCCCTTAGCCATTAATTTTTAGGATTTTGCCTTATTAAGGAGTTATGGATATCTAAAGGATCGATATATTTTTCTAGGGAATTCCTCTCCCTCTGTTTATGGGTCTTATCACCTAGATTGGAGTTGAGTTGCTTTTGGGTTTGTTAATATTGCTTAAGGCTTCATTCCTTTCATGCTTAGTATTGTTGTAATTCTTTCTCTTAATCAATCTCAGCCCCTCCTTAGTAGCTTTTAGTCTTGCATACAGTTGAAAGCCTTATATCCCTCCACTATGATGCTCAATTGTCTGATGATATCATCCTCAAAACCATTTACTCCAAACAAATATTTTTTGAATTTGAATGGATTTTGGTAAACTGACATTTTGAATAGACATATAGGTTTCAATAAAAGAATGATCAGAGAAAAGAGACTTAAAATGAGCATAATTATTAGGGAAAGTAGACAACCATTTAGAGTTCATGAGAGTTATATCTAACTTTTCCCTTAGAAATCAACTTCTCATTTGATTATTATTCTAGGTAAAGTAACAATGATTGTATCTAAGATTAAAAAAAACCTAGTTGGTGATACATTTTATTAACTACTCATTATAAGGATTCATCCTTGACTTTAGGTTCTTCTAAGTATTTGGAAAATATAGTACAATTAAAGTCTCTCATAATAAACTATGAAATTAAGTTATTAGCTTCCAAATAAGGTCTTTCTGAAAAGCTTTTCTCTAGGAGTCCAAAGTTTATTGCATAAAAAGAGTTATATTGATTTTGGTCATTAAGCTCAATAAAGTCATCTGCAATAGATTTATTGATTTGAACGTTGTCTTTGGTGCAATTGGACTTGATTGAAGTCAAAGGTAGCAATGATTCTTTTATTGTAATGTATTGCATTGTTATTGATAAGCCTCCAATTCTTATTCAAAAACCATATACCTTCTTACAATCTAGTGATTTTTATTTTAATCTCTAGAATGCAACAAAATAAGCTTCTCCTAAATTTTTTTGAAATACTTACTATTTTTCAAAGTTTTTTATCCCTTTCGAGTTGCAAGCTATTTTGGACATGAATTACTGGTTGAAAGATTGGTTAAAGCCTTCTTCTTTGGTTTTCTGCTTGGTATTGTAATCATATTTATTGAAGGAATGGAAACACCAACTTATAAAGGAACAAATTTTATTTTTATGCTTCAATTGCATCTGGTTTATGTCTAAATAGATTAAGATATAACGTGAATTTCATTGATTTTGTTATGTTTATAATTTTTTAACCATCTTATAAATAAAGCTACACTTAGTATAAGATATCCATATAAAAAATAATTAATTTAAAGAAATTACTTTATCGAATAATAGAATTATAGTTGGCAATTTATAGTAATTAAAATGAGGAATTTTAGGCTATTATAAATGTGCTCAAATTTTCTTAATTAAACTTTTATTTTAAAGAGTGACAATAGCTTTTAAAATATAGTTTTAAAATGATTACAAAATTTAAATACACATATTCTTTTAAAATAAGTAATCATATATAATGATAACATTATAATTGAGGAAATTATATAAGAAATTATGTAATAAAAATATAATGTTGGTAATAGTTGGAAAACTATGAAATTTTGTAAAAATATATATTTTCAAAAATAAACAATTCTTTAATTTTTGGAAGATTATCTATCAACTTTTGAACGTTATGATGCTATTGTTCTTTCGTAACTAAACATCAAGATACCATATTAATTTTGATAAACTATTTATTTAAAACTGTCACTTAAATCATAGATCCCGACATAAAGCTAAAATTCTAACTATTTTAAAATGATCTCATCATGGCTTAGACACTCTAGAAAGGGATTATCTTTGCCTTCCTTCTAATATACACAACAATTAGGTTTTATAAGTGACAAAAGAGTCTCGTAAAAGAGGTATGATGTTAGACCCCTAAGTCCTAATTATAGAATCGCGCAAGCTTTGACCAATGTTTGACACTCAGTATGATGGAACAAGGTAAAGACTTATGAGTAGGCAAGAAAAATGGGCATTAACGATGGAAGCTCAAGAGTAAGTGAGTGTTGGCATGCATTATTGCACATTAGCAAAAATCTTTAACGAGATGCAAAATTTGGATGTAAGATTAAAAGATGGACTCGAGATGGACCTTGAGTTAAATGTTAGTTGGATGACATGTATAAGGGAGGCATGTGAGAGCTCTAAAGACTTAATTTGTGCTCAAATAGACGAAAAATCACTAATGAACTTGACATAGGTAAGCATTAAATCGGACCAGTGTGCTATAAAAAGCTTTGCGTATGGATAACTCATCATCAATGATAAAGATCAAGGGGAGATTTTAGATAATATGGCAGATAAGATCACAACAGATCTACATCAGCTCTAAAAGATAAAGATCACGTGGGAGGAGCATTTGAAGATAATGATATTCTTCATAGATACAAACATATATTTCCTAATTAAATGTAAGCTCTTATCATGTTTGTTATGATGTAGCTAAATCCTATCAAATAGAGTCTTATTTAAGTGAGGTGTTATCTAATTGGTTAGTGTGATGTAATCCAGTTCAACTAGGATTCTGAATAGTAAAGCCAGAGATGTCTATAAATAGCTTATTTGAGTCTTGCTCCTAAATAGAGACAGGAGAGGGGAACAAATTATGAGAGGTGATTCTTTTGTATACTATTGGGGAAGTAATAAAGGTTGGATTTTACTGTACTCTTGTGTGTTTGTTGTTGACAATGATTATCTAATACTTTCATAACATTCTTGCAAAAGTGTGAGAGTTAAACGCCGCCAGATTCATGAGACATTCAAGAATAAGGTCTAATGGTTAATGATCACGTGAGAAGGCTAATTTTTTGCTTAAATAGACCTAAGTGAAATTGCAACGGAAATGAATATGCATAACTTGTAGTATAAGTTTGGTATTTAGAAGACCTTTATATCATATGACACGATGTCAATTTAATTTACAGTCGTTAGTAATGTGGTAAGTGGACTTTAAGCATTATATGTAGACCTTAGGCAAGGAGAACCTGTTGATAAAGTGATTTATAAAAAGGGCAAAGAGAAACAAAATGGGAAATACATTTAATAAAAGACAAAGATAGGAATTATCTTGCTTCTAAAGTGAGCAATAAAAACTTCAATGATACAAATTCAAATTATGTATATGCTATGATGGTCACTAACAAAAGAAATTGTCACAATCGAATAATTATCTTGAAACAGAAAGATTTTGTAACATTTATAGAGAGAGATTTGCACCATGTTTTGACATGAAGGGTAATAAAGTGCTAATACTCTGCCTAATATTAAAATGCATATTTAAAGAAAAACAAAATATAATTAAATTTACATTAAGAAGGTGTAGACATTTTTAAACAAAATATATTTGAAATTTCCTATTTTATGTTTAGCATCTATATAACACGTATATAAGCAATGATAGACATGCTCAATTTATTTATTTATTTATCTTAATGTATCCAACTTATCTTAAATCCTTCACTAAAAGAAGGGTTTCTTAGCTTGGATGGAAGCTCTCATGCTCCTCTTCCTTTTTCCTTTATGAATCAACTTCAAAATCACACTTGAAACCCAAACAAAATCAAACCCTAGCATTTTCTTTCTTCTTTCCTCTTCTCCACCGAACACTCTCTTCTCTTCTCTCTTTTCTTTTGTTCTTTCTTTACAATTTCGTGCTTGCTTCCTTCTTAAGAAGCAAGACCACCTTTTAATTACAAAAATGCCATTAATGAAAGAGCAAAGTCCAATTTACCCTTTCATATAAGCCTTGTAACTTAAATGGCTTAAGTGACCTTCCACTTTTGCCCCTCATGCATTCTTACCACTTTAATACAATAATTCAATCAACCTATGCCATATGATCTTACTCAAATTAACATGCTAATTAATTCCACAAAATCATATAATATAACAAAGCCTCAAAATTCAATAAGTCATGCTTAACTTAAGATATTTTTCTAATCATCAAATTTAAGGAATTTGCTAACACTTCCTTCGAGAGAAATGTTCCTCATTGTCTCAATTTTCCAATGACATCAAAATCTTTCAATTTGGTTCAATAGTCCAAAAGTTATACCCTAAACATTTTCGGTCTGTCCTTATACTAAAACATTATCTTGCGCTTGACTTCCATCCCAAAATTGATACTCTTAGAGACTGAATTGAAACTAAATTTCATCAGAACATTTGTAGCCCTATATCTCTAGTGTACTCCAAATCAAGAGTCATCTCATTTGGATGACTAGAGCAAAAGTTATAGCCAAAACACTTTCAGCTCTTACTAATCCAAGACTGAAAACTAAACCTAACTTCAATCCAGAAATTGAAAGTCTTAGGGACTAAATTGAAATTCGAGTCCTTTAGATAACTTGTAGCTTCATGTCTCTTGTTTGTTTTGCAACAAGAATCAACCCAATTGGATCTCCACAGATCGAGATATCACCAAAATACTGAAGCATGTTCAGAAAAATATCCAACTCAGTTTGATTCAATCCATCTTTTTCAAATTAATATCAAAACCTACAAATTTTTGTGGAGAGGTAGAGAGATGTCTTAGAAATCCAACGTTTCAAAAATTGGGTCAATCAGAGGTCGGATGGAAAAGTTATAAGCAAAAGAATGGAAGAGGATCAGGTCGCCCTCGCGACCAGTTCACGATCGCGATCTTGAACTGCGACTTTTCTTTTTTTTTGACTTCTTAATTTCCAAAATTTATAACTTTTGATTGTGATACATCAATGCACAAAATAATCATAATTATGCCAATAATATTTAACATTATTATGGAATGATGCATACACAACTTAGAAATATTTATTATCTTTGGATAAATAAATAAAACTAATAGTGCATTTACATTACCAAACAATAATATTCATTAATTATAAGAACAACAAATTAACCTTTGGTAATTCATAAACTTCTTATAATAATGAATTTCAATCTACTCATAGATAAACATCATTTATAACATCAATTTTATAAGTGAGTGATTGAAAAATTCTAGTCAATTTAAAACTAATTATCCTAAAGATTTGATCACTTTGGTGATTCACAAATCTAAAATACTATTATTCCAAATTTGATAAATGCGTAAAATATTAAATATTCAATTTTCACATCATAAACATACTGCCAATCATTATTATTAATGTATATGCATACAAATTGTTGTACATAATTACTATTGATCTTGATAATAGTGATGCATATACTTTATCCTTTTTTTACTATTCACGTTAACATCCATATATATTGTACTGTTGATAATTATAATTAATTCTATAATTCACATGCACTAACATAACTATATGTATAATTTATTATGATTATTACTACTGTTCACGTTCATTCATGCATGCATAATTTATTATTATTATTATTATTATTGTTCATGTTCATCAATCTTTTATTGTTTACTACTATTAACACTATTCATAAATATTAATCAATGCCAAAAACTACCAGCGATGTAGCGCCCCCTTACCACAGGGTACACACCGGGACGCTCGGAGGTCATTCCGGTACATATCCTACGATAAGGGCGAGCTACGTTCGATCTCTACATTCACTTCACATGGCATCATATCATTATTTACCAATAAAGCATCAATAGAAAATCACAATATTTTTTAAACCAACTTTTTCCTCATTTCATTCCATCAAAATCAAAAGTCTACATGTTTTTCATCCCTTACTATCTGTACATCAATCAAAAACCTAGTACAAAAATACTACATGAAAGAGGAAAAAGTATCAAGTCTATCTACGCCATCCAAAAGTCCTTGGGATGAGCCACAATTATTGACAATTTAATAGTAACTTGAAGCAAAAGTCAAAACATTGCTAAAAAATAAATTATGACACCAAATACATTACGCTATGCATAAAAAACAACTCTTCAAACACATGAAAATTTCCTAGTTTTATAACTTGAGACATTATCTCTGTATTAGTAAGAATCAAATCAAAACAAAGGGGGAGAAAGATAAATAAAAGATAAAGAACCAAAACAATAAGATGTTACATTGAAATAAAAAATATCATTTGTAAAGATACGACTAATGTCCTAATAACTAAGAAAAACTAACTAAGGAAAGCACGTTATCATGTTGAAAGTGAAATATGTAAAGAACAATACAAAAGATTTTGACACATCTATTAAACATTTATTTATCTTCAAAGCAAGTCAATCTTGTTATTCTTAACTTAAGTAGGTGACAATTTTAAGAAAAAATTTAACATATCAATCACATCAACATCATTCATTTAAATATTGCAAAGTTTATCAAATTGTTTAAGCATTTATGTAGCGCCCCCTTACCGTAGGGTACACACTGGGACGCCCGCAGGTCGCTCCGACATGTAACCCATGATAAAGGTTCACTACCGAGCAACCAACTAAAATCCACATGGCATCAAATATAATAATCACTAAAAATTGAAACCAAATTTTTTCTTTTCATTTCTTTAATCCGAAATTTCATAATCTTGTCCAAAGCATCGTCTATACAATACACAAAGAAACTGATAACTCCTAACTAGGTCACCCCAAAAAGAAGATCCCAGCTGACCCACCTCTGCGCCATAGCCTCTCTTGCCGAAGATCCACAAGGCAGAGAAGAACTCTAACTCTGGAGCTAGGAAACCTACTATCGCTGTCCTGAAAAATATAATGCAATGTTGGGTGAGTTTGCGAACTCAGCGAGAAACCATCATCGATGGTTCACCCAACTCATGCATTCACAAATCGTATACACATAATCACACAATAGCATTTACAGAAATATCACATGCAAAATTTCATTTTTCACCTTTTGCAGTCAATCATATACATATGCAATGCGCATGTGACACTTCCATTTTCTTTTCGTTGTTGTGACCGTGCGCCTGAAACTGTCCCAGTGACGGGCACATTGCGTTGAGCCTGAGGCTCTGATAAACGTTGGGCGTGATATGCCCTGATACATTGAGCCAGTGGCTCTGTGAACATTGG
>JANSVI020000740.1:728460-741178 GCA_025434765.2 Erythroxylum kapplerianum | reverse complement strand
TACTCTTCAATATTTCGCAGGCATGTTGTACCTTGCAAGATTTTGTGGAGAGAGTTGGCTGGTTTTAACGATGGGGCTGTTTTAGAGACTTATATGGAGTTGCAATTGGTGGGGTTAATGGATCGGAATCTTCGGATAACGGTATTAGCTCCAGTTGATGAAGCGTTGGAGAGTAGTGCAGGGAATTTTGGGAAGTACTCTTCAATATTTCGCAGGCATGTTGTACCTTGCAAGATTTTGTGGAGAGAGTTGGCTGGTTTTAATGATGGGGCTGTTTTAGAGACTTATATGGAGGGGTTTAGGATTAGGGTAACACGATCTGGTGATATTCTGATGCTTAATGAAGTGCCCATTAGTTTTCCCAATTTGTATCAGAATGAGTGGCTAGTCGTGCATGGTCTACAAGGTATGCTTGAAGAAACTGAGAAGGCTATCGGTAAATAAAAGTAAGATTCTTGTTAGTACAGCCTTGCTGCCTGATTTTGTTGAACCTGCTGATACAGATTTGGTATATTTGACATGGTTAAAACAAGTTTTTTTTTTTAAACTGTACTGCGTAACAAGCAATACGAGCCCTTCTCAATCCTTCCATAAATTCCAGTGGTGGTTGCTTCTTTCCCTACTTTCCTGTGTGTATTGTTATTTCATAGGAAAGGGATCAGGGATAACATTAGAAATACAAGCAAAGCAGCAAACTTTGTTACAAAAGTTCTAATACCTAATTGACAAGAACTGAGGATGAAGTATCACATTGATACCTTCAACCGTGAAAAAGAAAGCAAATCCAATAATCAAACTCAAAAATCAAAATAGAAATTTCGTTTCGTTCTTATTATTTGAAAATATTTATATTTATAGTTATAGATTGATTTATTAGTTTTTAGAATATCTAAATATATGTCATAATTTAAAAATATTTTTCACCATCTTCAGATGTGGTCTTGTGTCATAGTAAACTTTCGGATGTCCTGATTCCTGAACAGAATGCTTCATTGGGAAAGAAGTTTTAATCTCCATTACCAAGTACCCATAAGCTCATTGGACTTTTTAAAATAATGCAATCTAGAAGTGATTTTTATAAGTAGTTATGTTTTTAAATTGGTATTTAATTAATATTTTAATGTATAATTATGAGTAGTTTTATCAAATTACTATTTGTTCCATAATTTTTATTTGAAGAGGATTCTTCTACCTTATTTTGGTGCGATTTGTTGGAGTCTTTATATATTTGGGCATAATTATTGGACACTAAAATTCTCATCAGGACTAAAATTTTAAGTAGGGTCCACTGTCATGTCAAAGATTTGAAAGAAAAAAGAAAAAGAGAAAGATAAGATAAGTTTAGGGGATAATGTTATAAATCCTTTACCACCATATTTGATTACGATATCATATGATAATGAATATAAGGTATTGTTTGATATAAATTTTTTATTATTTAGAAAGGTCTCATCATCATCATTATCACTCAAATTTATTACATCAAATAATGTGTCAACATTTTATCATCCAAGATTATCTTCCAAGTTATTATCATTTATTGAACTTGATTTCTCAAAAACTCAATTCGCTAAAATATCGATATAGTTAAAGCAAATTGGATATATAGAACTACTTGTTCTATTAAGAGTCTTAGTAAACAAATAAAGTTAAATTATTCAAAAATTATGAAAAATTATATTCAACTTAATAATGATAATTACATACCTTTCTCAAATCTTTAAATTGTATTAAATAAAGACTATGTCATTCAATGTTTTATATTCTAGTCTATTCCTTTTCTTAGAATAGATGAATTCAAATATGCTTAAATTTTTTTCACATCTCATTACTCTCACACATTGACTCATAATTTGAATTGTAAACATTTATAATTTTAGAATGCCACTTCTGAATTGGTCTCATCAATTAACTGTAGGGCAACAAAAATAGCCTTATAAACAAATAAAGTGATAACTAATTTCCAATAAGTAACAAATGTGAAAAAAAATACTTGAATTAAGTTTATCTCTTTGGTAAATTGCAATGGTCATCCTAAAATCACTAGAAGTTAATAGCATTCTTCTATTAACTTTAGCTATATTTGTTAAACTTAGTCTAAAATAGACATTAGATTTTTAAAATGTCCCAACTATAAAAAACGGAGAATAAATTTGCCTTTTCCATCTTTCACTGATGATTACAAGATAAGGTGTATAAAAAGAAGACCTATTTTTATATTGACCTTAATTGCTTCCTTCGCTCTCTCCACGACATCATAAAAATAACTCACTATTACCTTCTTATCACTATCAATCAGACAAAGTACTTTCACTAAAAGCTAAGAAACTCGAATCATAAATTGAAATTATGACCAAAATTCATGATCTTCAAGTATAATTATAGAAACCTTTATTCCAATACTAGTAAAATGATGTCATTTTAAAATGAGATGAAATGAAATTAAAATAAATAAATAAATTGTCATAGTCCTGTACCTGCAATCGTGTTACGGGGCAATTCACAGCAAAATCAAACTGCGATTCTTCAAGAGGAGATTACTTGTTGGTTTTTCTGCCTTTACGACCTATGTTGAATAGTGGAAGGGGGCTTGCTAAGAGAGAGCCCACCGATCTCAATAAAACTGAATTTGTAAATAATTCTTATTCCTCTTCTCAGTTCCAGCATACAACTTTATTTTAAACAAAGATCCAATAACTACTTCCTATAAAATAGGGTTCTACTACGTACAGAACTTAAAAGCGAATAACTAGGATAATATCTAGGAATTTGAAAAAATCCAACTTAATCCAAAATTTAAAACAATCGAACTTTAATCAATAAAACCACTACAGCTAGAACTCAACGTCACTTGCTACCCATTTGTGCTCCATGTCACTTGTACACGTGTCCTTTGAAAAGTCTGTCTATAACATCACCCCTCCATTAATACCGCACTTGTCCTTAAGCGCAAATGAAGGAAAATGAATACGAGGGAGGAAATATCCTCCCAAGAAGCTTTAGTAGGGAAGAGACCCTCCTAGTGAACCAAGGCTTGGGGCTGGTTCTTAAATGTACGATAGTCCAAGATAGCTTGAGGGTGAGGAAATATTTCACGTTGAGAGAGAACCGATAAAGAAGGTTCAATAGGTTCTAAAGTCCCATGAAAAAGCTTGAGGCAGGACACACAAAAAATTGTATGTAATTTGGAAGTGGAGGGAAGGTCCAGCTTGTAGGCCACATAACCCATAGAAGCAAAAATGCGAAAAGGGCTTTAATAGCGAGGAGAGAGTTTAGTGTACTTGTCGTTAGCAAGGCTAAGTTGGCAGTGAGGAAGGAGTCTGAGAAGCATTAAATCCCCAACCTTGTATTGAACTTCACGATGCTGAGCATCTTAGACTACTTTCATAGATTGTTGAGCTTGAACTAGACGGTCACGAAGGTGTTTGAGCATTAGATCTCGTGACTTCAGCTCTTAGTGGATGGCTTTCAATTTAGCTAAATATGGGCAATAAGAGAGCATAGTTGGTGGAGAGCGTCCATACACTACCTCAAACAGAGTAGCCTTAAAAGAGGAGTGGTAACTGGTGTTATAACAATATTCAACCCAAGATAACTATTGATGCCAAAAACGAGGTCGATCACAAATAAAGCAATGCAAATACATCTCGATATCGATTAAACACCTCTGTCTGTCCATTGCTTTGTGGATGATAAGCAGAACTGAAAGCAAGCTTGGAACCACTCAAGAGAAATAGTTCAGTCCAAAAGGAGCTAGTGAAGGTGACATCACTGTCACTAACAATTGTTTCAGGTAATTCGTGAAGTCTGAAAATATGATCAAAAAATAAACGAGCTACACTCACAACAAATATATATGAGACGGAGATAAAAGATGAGCATGTGTTAGAAAACTGATCGACAACAACCAACAAAGCATTTTTCCCTTGAGAAATAGATAGCCCTTTAATGAAATCCATAGATATATCGGATCAAACCTGTAATGGTATAGGTAGGGTTTGCAAGAGGCAATTGAATGTAAGTGTTCTATCTTGTGACGCTGTATAAAAGAGCAAATATAACTCTTCATTCCCTTCCAGTAAAAGTCTTGAGCTATTCAGTGGAGCATTTTTTGATACCCCTTATGATTGCTATCTTGTACAGTAGATAGAATCCTGGTGATCAACAAAGGCGTGGGGAGTACGTAAGTCCTCCTTTTGAAGAAGATTAAGGGGGCATTTGGTTTGAGGGTTTGAGAATGAAGGAATGAAATAATTGTAAAAAACAGTATTTGCTTTGGGGTTTTCAATTCCAGAGGAATGGATTTATCCCATTAAATTTGGGAATCTACTAAACCCACCAAGGGGGTGGGTATTAAGTTTTCATTCCAATCTAAGTTTTTATCACGTTTATTTTTTTTTACTCTTTTATCCCCAACCTTTGCCCTTATTGCCTCTCAACTTCCTTATCGCCTCTCAATTCTTTACGATCTTTCATCCTGCCTTATCGCGTTTCATCAACAAAGGAATTTTTTGTTATACACCTCCAGGTATATTTTCTGAAATCTCTCATTTTAATTTAATATTAAATATATGAAGGGCAAATTATTTTCATTTTTATTGAGGGTATAATTTGTATTATATTATCTTTCATTCCCATTAATGCAACAAACAAAACAACATTATTGGTATTAATACAGAAACCCAAGTTATAAACCAAACATCATTTTTTATTTTTCATATCTATTCTCATTCCCTTCTACTATTATACTCATATCCATACCTAACCCCGTGTCAAACCAAACGCCCCCTTAATCTAGAGAAGTGGAAAAAACAAAGAAATCATCGAAATATCCAAGAGAAAAAATATTAAATAAGAGACAAAAGGGAGATTTATAATTATCAACCCTTTATTTTCTATTCGTTACTTTTTACTTATGTTTGATTTCATTTTATATCATGTGTAACTAAATTTAATATATAAATTATATTGAATTTTAATATATAAAATACAAAAATAAATGGAAAATTTGCAAAAAAAAATCAAACAATTATACAATATTTACCTTATGTAACATGTTGGTATTATTTAGTTCATATGTTTTCAAATGCAATAACAATAAACTGACTAAATTTTTTAGGAAATATATAAGTATTGAAAAGAGGTTGTTATATTAAAGTAATTATGTTGGAGTTTATTTATACAACTTCTCAGCCCTTTATGGCAAATAATGGTGGAAAATTACCTTTCTTATATATTTTTCAAGAAATAGAGTTAGTATATGATTTATTGAAGCTATGAGAATGATTCAAAATTATTTTTGTATCAAAGGAGTAGTTACAAATTTACCTCATGGTTGGATAGATAAATGTTTGGATTTTTGTGCTTACTTTTTAACAGGCATTGTTGAATATAAAAAAAACTTATTACACAAAATCCTTTTTGTTTAAAATAAGCTAAAGGAGTAGGTATTATTATGTAAAGGAAGTAATAAATTGGGGGTTAGCTGAACTAATGCTATAAGCTTATATGGGGCATTGGGATCTTTATAAAGTTGATCATTACAAGTGTTACGACGAATTTGATTGAGAAATCCAATGGCAAAAAGAAGGTGATTCATTATCTTTGTTAGTTAGTTTGAATTGGTGAAATGATAAAATCTATTAAAATTATTCAATAGGCTCTGGAAAGAATTTTGGGGTTTTGTGAACTTAGAAAATTGGCATTTTAATTAAGAAAAGGATGAAGAGTGGCATGATTTTGAATATTAGTCCACTACTAAAAAAATCCAATACTTTTTAATTGTCAAAACAAGAACTTTATGTGAGAGTTGAAGGCTTAAAAAGGAAGTTAGGAGTTTCTCTAATAGGGGATCAAGGTGGGTTTCTTTAGCAATGGAAAATTTGTCCTTTAAGTTTTATTAATTTGAAAAATATTTCTTAGTTAGTTAACAAAAAGAAATTAGTTGATATTATGATAATACTAGGTAGCATAGATATTTTTAGGGGAATTTGATCATTGAAATGATACTTAATACAACAGAAGTAATTGTTATAAAAGAATTACATGCTATGAATTATTTTTCAAAATTGGAATGTTTAAACTTAAATGAGATCTATGGAATTTTAGGGATGCTTGTACCTTTTTTTACTCTTATATTAGGAGTTGCAATAGGTACATTAGTAATTGGGTAGTTAGAAAAAGAACTATTTATAAGGATACAACAACATATTGGACCTAAATATGTTGGTCCTTGAGAGTTCTTCAAGCTTTAGCAGGTGGGATAAAATTAATTTTCAAAAGGAATCTTTTTTTGTCCAAAGATGGTAATTGTTTTTTTAATATCAAGTCATCCATAGCATTCATATCAACTATATTAAGCTATTAAATAATTCCTTTTGACCATCTTCTGATTTACTCATTCTAAATATCAAAATTTTTTATGGATTGCCATTTCAAGTATTACTCTTAACAGACTTCTTATGTCAAGATATAGGTCAAGTAATAAATAATCATTTTTAGGTAGTATATGAGCTACTACTCAATCTATTAGTTATGAATACCTTTAACCCTGTGTATTATCCATAAGAAGTTACAATCCCCATCGTGTAACTTTCCATGAATTTTTAGTTTCTCACTTAATAATGGAACTTTGCTTATTACTTTTTCTTTAGGATCGACGAATCAAAGATATTTTTTCAATTTTTACCTCTTCATCTCTTGTTGAATCAAACCTTTTCTTGTTATAATATTCATTTCCTATTATATTAGCGATTATATTAGTTTTATTGCTACAAATCGGATCCTTGATGCAGAAATATCTAAAATTTGCCTTTCCCGTTAAAAATGATATTAACACATATATAGTATATAAATTATTAACCAAATTTGTCTAATGTAAAGGCAATCAAGAAAGCCACATAAGTTATAACCTACAGAAAAATGAACTAATCCGACCAATCTTACTAAACAATGGAAAGCGGTACTAGTGTATCTCTCTATTGAATCAAATTGGCCAAAGGGGTATGTGCATAAGCCCATGCTAAGGTTTCAATCGATTCCTGCCAATATCCACACCAAGAAATTAAGAATATAGATCCAGTAACACAAACAAGATGTATAAATAGGAACATACATGCCCAAACTGATAAACTATTCATACCAAAGGAATTATATCCGTTAATAAGTTGTGAAGAGTTTAACCATAGATAATCTCCTAAACAAGTAGAAGATTCATTAATCTATGAAAAATTACCTTGCTATAATACGATGTGTTTCCAATTTTAATAAAAACATAACCCATTTAATAGTAAATAAAATCCAGAAGATCACCAAATAAAATAAGCTAAAATATCACATATACCGCTTTGTTCTGGAACATTGCAAGGAAAACCATAACCAAAATCCTTTTTATCAGGCATTAACTTAGGACCACATACATCTAAAGTACCTTTTACTAAGATCAATGTAGTTATATGTAAACCTAGATTAATATTATGATAAAACAAAAGGTCAACAGACCCTATTGTCAAGAATAATGAATTTATATTTTTATTAATGGGGTCCCAATAGAGATAACCTTGAATCTAAATTAGAGTTGCTCTTATTTTTTGAATGTTCATAAATGTATCGTTGGCCTTCCTCCTACTCAGAGCCTTTAGCTCCTTTTTAATAGCTTCAAGTTTCCTTGTACATTTATGTGCTTCAAGTCCATCGGAGGTAGCTTATCATCACTTAGCTATTGCTTTCAAATCCTTCCATGTTTAGCAAATAGTTGTTAAATTGAAAGGATTTTTCCTCTAATGTGTAGCTATGTCTACTCTAAATTCTACTACAGAGTAATTAGAGGTGAGTTAGTTATCAAAATATGTCTTACTTGAAGGTACTTGACTTAACTAGAAAGTATTTAATAAGACACAATATAGTTTATTCCTAATCAGACATTTTCCTTACTATTTATTGCCCCAAGTAAAATAATTCCCATTATAATGTAAGTTAGATAACCTAATTTGACTAAATAGTCCTATAATCTATCATTTTGAAGATTCGAGCTCAAATTATATCCCTTAGACTCATGAGAGTATAATATACTATTAAAATCTCCCAAGATAAGCCATAGAGTTGTGATAATGGAGTGAATACTTTTAAGATCATTCCAAAATATATTACTTTAAAATCTAAGGTTGACAACATAAACATAATAATATTGAGAATTATTAAACTTTATACAATTTAGATGTCAAGTGAATGAACTGAGTTAAGTAGTTGGTGTTAGTAACCTTTATCAACCATGGGTTATATGCCATTATGATTCTTCCTTTGAAATGGCATTAACGGTTTACTATGATGGTCTAAGAATTTTTAAATCAGTAAGCACTATTTGAGCTTTTTTTATTTTTGTTTTAAGTAAACCAAGCATCATTGGTTTCTTTGCATTCAAAAATTCAAAGACCATATGTTGCTTTCTAGAGGAATTAATGCCTCTAACTTTCCATGCTATTATGAATATAGGATAATAGGTTAAGCTTTTAGGCTACTTATAGTCTTACTCTTTGCTTTTCTTCCTATATTTTACTACCTGTTACAATAACTTTCATTAAGTTTGTGACTTATTCCTCAACTATAGGATCCTTATGTCCGACATAGGATTGGTTGTTATTAAGAATTTGATTTCTCTTTTATATTAGCTTCTGCCTTCCTTTAGTAACCACTTCTCCTTCGTCCACTTTCCTATCTTCTATTGTTTCTTTCTCTAACTGTATATTATCAATTGATGGTTCTATTAGTTTTTAAATTTGGGTAATAGGGTTTGTATGGTTCTTTTCCTGAATAGGAATCTTAAAATTCTTTGCTTCTTGGAGTAAATAAGAAGTGACTCCTTCTCTATTGCTTTAGTTAGGTTTCTTGCATCCTTAATTTCCTCTATTTTAAGCCTATTATCCTTTAGCCCCAATATTTCATTATATTCTCTTATGTTAAATTGTTTACCTATAGGTATTTAAATACTTTTTTCTTTGTTCATAACAGACTTCTCTTAGTAAGTGATTGAGATTTTGATTTCCATCAGACTTCTTTCTTTTTTGTCCTTTGAGCCATAATGTTTTAGGTAATGCTTTTATCATCTCCACCTCAATAAAGATTTATGGATACTTAATAAGTCGTAGTTGTGCTTTTATCTATACAAAGTGATTTTTCAATGAAGCAGGTTAAAAAGCTTAATCTAATAATGGACAAATATTTTTTAAGGAATGTTATAGAAGTGTACCAAAATTGAAATTGATGTCATACTAACTTTGTTTAAGGTGATCCCATGGTTTCATAGTTATAGTAGGATTGGCTTCATGATTACATAGCAAAAAGCCTTGCTCTAGTACCTTTCTTACGTTAAGTCTCATTATTAAACTTAAGCAAGAAAAAGTCCTCTTCATTTATTAGCAATATTTCTAGCCCCAACTTAATCCATTAGCCTATGCCTTCACTTAGGGTGCTAAACCATCTTTTATGCCTATGCCTGAAGCAGTTCTACCAGTGAAGAGACCACCTGCAAATACTTTGATTTTAGGAATAAAATTTTTGCTAGTTTTATTATTTTATTAATATATCATATTAATATAATATTTAAATATTATTTCTAAATTAATCATTTTTAATGAGGTACCATTTATCATTACCTTAGTGTGTTGTTTTAATCAAAGAAAAGAAATATTTCAAAGAACAAATTTGAATGTATTTTAAACCTTATAATTATATTATCATCATAGTTTTGATATGAAATAAATTTATTAAACAAGAGTTTTCTATGTGATAATTATATAATTAAAGAAAATTATACTATCAATATATAATACTTCTTTAATGTGAAAGGAAATTAATCCATTAGATTTTAGGATCCAAACTAACAAAAACTAAGTGGAGATTAAAAAGAAAAGAGTAAGAGTAGAAAAAGAAATGAGGAATTAAATGCAAAAAAGTAATTGCAGTGTGAATTTCTTAATTGTAACTAAAAATCAAATCTTGTTTAAATTTACCCTTAGAGTCCAAGACTTACAAAATGTTTACATATTTCTTGAGAAAAATATGAATTAAATTTCGCATTTATGAGTTTTGATGAAACTTGCAAGTTGCAATTGTACATATTATTTTTCGCAAGGCTAAGATATATGCATATAATGACCGTTTTTATTATTAGCAGATTACATTAGCTGATAGTTGATTATATCAACGGATTAATGAGCTGATTTGACCAGCAGATAATATTAATTATTTCTTGAAAATGTTTGATTTGGTTGTTTAGTATTAACTATTTATGTATAAATAACTTATGAGGACATGACTTAAAAAAAGATTTATAAGGATATGAGTATTATATAACAGTAATACACAAAACAATATTACATATTTAGGGAAAATTGTACATTTTAATTATCTTTTTTCACAAACAACCAAGATACAAAGCACATGTGGATCGTGACGATTTTTTCAATTGTAATGCACATTACAATACATGTTCAAAGTTTGATATGGTATATTTCAAGAACAAATGGAAGATTTATGTCCGTAACTAAGTCACTTTATCAAAGATTACACAAAAGAAAAATTGTGCCTAACAATATCATTCCATATAACTGAAGAAGTTAAACAACAAAGACAAGCAAGATCCTTAGATTTCCTCCATCGAGACGTCAACATATCATGCGAGGTAGTGTCCTTAGCTTTTTTTGTGACCCGCAAATGGGTATCTTTGATTGTTGTTGCCAATGTTGAGATACCAAAAGACTAAAGAGAAAAGAATGAGGGCACAATAGTTATTAACGCGTAATTTTTATCAGCTAACACCAAAACGTTCCTATTAAACAGTTTTTTAAAAATTAGCAGATTGGGAACAACTAAAACTCTTCAATTTTGGCAGATAAGTCATTGCCAATTTATTTTGTACCTTAGAGAGGACGTGAGGCCGAGCTTTGGACAGGCACAACACAGGATCCACATGGCCTGTTTTTCACCTTTTTTGTTATGATCATCTGCATAGGCCTACTTGTTTTATCTCTATAATTAATGCCCCTTTCGTAAACCGTACGATGAATGGAAGGAAAATAAATCTTTCATTTTTGTAAAGAATGAAGTGGTCCAAACCTTGCGCTTAGTTCAATACGCACTAAGATTAATTATAGTATCTAGTGTATAATATTAGTAGAGTATGGCTATATTATTGAAATAAAAATATCTCAAATGAGAGGACGTTAATGTTGTGGGTGGATATCATTTAAAAATTGGGAGGCCAAGTTGACTAATCACTTCTGACACCATTAATAAATACAAAGCGGACACATTGTATTAACCTAAAGATTCTTTCATGTTAAATTAAGCTTTAACCATTAAATTAGACATATTTAAGAAATCTTTAAAAGTAAGGCTCGATTTTAGAAATTTATTTTCATATGTAACTTGAGATTTTTATTTTTCATCAAATTAATAAAACAGTCATAAGGCTCGATTTTATAAATTTATTTTCATATGTAACTTGAGATTTTTATTTTTCAACAAATTAATAAAATAGTTATATAAATTGGTGAGCCTGCAGATAGGATAAATTGTATGGGGCAGGCCAGTGGCTGTCCATTATCGTAAAGTAATAATGGTGACGGTGGCCTGGTGGGGGACCAAGAGCACAAATAGCGACATGACGGGATTCTTTAATCTTCACCAATCACATGCTCTATCTTTTCAATTCCTTCCCCACGCACATGCCCTATTCTCTTTTTTATTTTATATACAGACCTTTCCTCGCGGCCTGCGGCATTATTCTCCATTTTTTCCTTTTAACATAAACCACGTCATTGGTGGCATATTAGGTGACTAACTTTTTGAAAATACTTCCATAGTCATGAAAATTAAATCTAATCAACCGAGTATGTATACAACATTTGAAAGCCGTATGCTACCAAGTTAAACACGTGCAAAGTTGTTTCCATCTCCTAATCATTTCAAGAATCACCGGGGCTTGTTGATGTTTGAAGTGTTTGTCAGTACTTTATCTTCCATTTGAAATAAACAAAAAAGAGTCGTGAACTAGGGTTCTTCTGGTAATAGTGATTATGATTGATTGATTTTTTGTTTGTCTGCAATTTTATACTGATCCCTGTCGTTTTACGTCAGATGATTCATGATCAGGTAGTTTGATTAGGAAGATTTCGTTTTCATTGTTATAGATGAATAAGGTAAGTGAGAAAATTACTATATATATATATATAGATTATAGATAAATGTAAACATAGCTTATTCACCCTCCCCACTCCCTTCAAAAAAAAAGGGTATCAGAGGTAACTTAATTATCGCAACTTTTATCAAAGAGAAGATTATTTATCAATCCATATATCTTAATATTTAAATATGATTTGCATGAACATAAACATTAAATAAGATGAAGCCCTTCCTCCATTTCCTTCAATTCAATGTTGTGGGTTGGATCAAATTTTGTCTATTCTTATTATGGTCATTATAGTATAACAAGAATCTAATAAGTAAAAAACCTTTAAAAAGGAAAAAGAAATGAAAGCTTAATGCACTCCCAAGTTCATTTTTCTTTTTTTTTTTGGCTTTTACCTACCGTCTACATTTATTGTACTTGACTAAACATTGAGGTACATTATGAAAGCAGTGAACGAAACGCTTTAACATGAGTGCTTGGAGTTTCTAATGGGATAGGACCACGGGAGTCATTGACAGCTTGTGCGTCCCA
>JANSVI020000740.1:714391-724536 GCA_025434765.2 Erythroxylum kapplerianum | reverse complement strand
GGGAATTCCATTGGACTAAGAGACTATAAATTTAATTACATATGAAAAGGTTAATAAAAATTAGAATGGACCCCTATTTTTGGATTCTTATAAAGAATAAAAAGAAGTAAAATATGAATCTTTTGTTGTTCTTTATAAGGTTAAGAATATACCCTGAAAAAAAAAAGACCATATTTTATTATTTATGAGGATGAGTATTGAGCAAGTGCAAGCTACCTGTTCATGCTGATAAGTTTTGTCATGTAATCCCGTGGCCTGTATGATATGTAAGAATTATTTTTAAAGGATCAGCAACCAATTAATCCAATCGGTGCTCTAATTTTCGTTCTAGGTTTGTACGTTTAGAAATTTATTTCAGTTTGTATGCAAGTTATCTTTAAAACAACTATAACCATAATACTTATTAATGAAATCGAATGTAGTACTTCACTTGTGCGTATATAAATAAAAATAAAAATTTTACTGGATTATTTTTAAATTGCACCTAGTAATTTGTAGTTATGGAAAGCATTTAATCAGTTACCAATCTAAGCAATTATCGTATAAAGGAACAAAAAATAAGTAATGAGAAATTTGACTAGATAAGCTATCCAATCCAAAAGTCATTGGAGCGTAAGAAAGGAGGTCCATCGAACCCCTCCTGTTGCCGCTAGTCTTTTAATCTGTAATGTCACATGTCATAAACTTCACAAAAAAATCTAGTATTCCCCAGATTGCTATCGCATGTGACCGTGACAGGACAAGCAACAAGTGGCCCATTGATTTTAAGAACGTAACCCTCAAAAATACAAGAAGAAGAAACATCGATACACGTGGTGCTATCGTAATTGCTGCGTGCACCGTGTCCCTTTTCTGTTTTCTAATTGTTTAGAAAAAATAAAATATCTATAGGCAATGGGCAATGCTGAAGAAAATTGACAAATTAAAGTTCGCTGCCACTTGTCGACACCGCCACAACAAGACCACTTACTCATGTGCACAAGAGCCACCAATCCAAGAGCCGAGTAACGCACGTGGTAACTAACCGGTGCCTCCGGGTTATCCGACCGGACCAGTCAGTCAACTAGGAAGATGTTCGAACAATCCAACGGCTGAAATAAAGAACACAATAAATAAGGAAAAGAGAGAAAATTTTGACACGGTTTATTTTCATTTTTAAAAGGTCCACCTCAGTTTCTTCGTTCTGCTTTCTTTCCCTGCTTAAAGAAGCAATCAAGTAACCATCTTTTTCTCGTGGCTTATTTAATAACATTCACCGGGAAATATAGAAAGAGCAAAAGTTAAGTCTTCAGGGGTTTGTTAGAGTTGAGAGCTTAGGTGGGTATTGGGTGTTTGTTGTTTTAAGGCATGGAGAGAGATTTTCTTGGTTTGGGTTCCAAAAACCTTCCTATAACTGTGAAGGATGAGACTCCTGATGCCTCTAAAGATTCGGGTACGTTTCTGTCTTGTTCTGTTCAAATTTAATTTCCATTCCCGCTGCGTCTGTAATAAGTTGAACAAGAAACTATGATATTCTTCTTGCTTTATTCCCTTCATTTCTGAGGCCCTTTAGACGTCTTTTGTTCTTGTTTCGAAGGGGTTTGTCCCTGAATTCTACTACTACTGCTTTTGAGTTGTGTTTTCTCAGTTCAGGATTGCTTGACTACTCGTGACTGATTATTAAGAAACTTCTTTTTTCTTTTTCGTTTCTGTTAAAACAAAAATGTTGTTTGATGTTATTGAGATTAATTCAAATCTAGAGGTTCATGATTTAGACGCGATTTGGAGATTTATTGTGTGAATGAAGTTAATATTTTAGAACACGTATGGTTAAACCTATATTCACGCCGCTTATGGCGGTTTCGCAAAGGAAACCAGATGTCTCGTACTGCGTACTGCACATAGAATTATAGCCTACCTTCTACAATTCTATTACCGCTGGCTGGGGTTAGTATGCCCAGATTTAGATGTGTTAGCTTCACCTCTTCATTTTGTAGAAGAGCTTCGAGTTGAATAAGAAAAGGGTACAACAATATTCACCACATGATACAAATGTTTTTAAGCACAAGGCTAAAATTGCTTGAATTGCGGCCTACTACGATACTTGGCATAATTAGCTTATGCAACCATTTTACTGCTCATTTAAATTTCGTCGTGTTGAAGGTACCGCCGTGTGTTTTCTATTAGTTATTTCACTTGTTATTTTACTAGAAATCTGGTGGATGCTAACATGCGCTAGGTGGGCACTTTTCACCAGTCGGTCAAATTGAAATAGGGGTTGTTGGTTGTGCAAGCAAGTTATTTCTAAATGTGTAAAATATTTTGAATTATTTAATGTTACGCTAACAGAAATATTGTTTAATGTTATCATTTGACTTTGAAGCTTTGTCTCGTGGGAATAGGATAATGTTATAGTGTTTGAAGCTTTGTCTCGTGGGAGTAGGATAATGTTATAGTGTTTGTTCTCCTAGCATGCACATGAGCTGTTTCTGTAATAAATTAATGGGTCATGTTGGGAGTTGTATAAATAAAGCAAAACTGATGTTTGTTTATATGGAGGGTAGCGAAGTGCCTGACAGATATGCAGGATTATTATATTATAAACTTGAGTAGAGAAAAGTAAGAAGTGTCATCTGCCCCATCAAGAGGAAAGATAACATAACGTGAGAAACAATGAAACCTTTTTTTTAAACATATATGCTCCATTGTGATTGAATATGCTCTTATCATAATTGCCACTTACAATATTCTACTCTTTTGTTTCAATTCTCAATTCAAATGTCCTGCTTGTCCGGATATAAAACCAAGTTTGGACCATTAAATATGAACCATAGAATATTTTATGTTTGTTCTTGGTGGGACCTGAACCTGAGTTTACACGTGATGATAACAAGGCCATTATGGTGTTAATTTCTTCCAGGTTTTTCTTTTTAGGTATTCAGCTGTCTCTTTGTTTTCTTTATATAAGAGCAGGACAACAGTAATAGACTTGCAGAAGCTTTTTGTACTGGCAAGAGGGTCTTGTTCCTGTTTCTATCATGCTAGCTTTTCTTTTTTTTTTAATCACACAGATGTTTTATAAGTGCAATTGAACTTTTCTTTCACATATATGAATATCCTTTGGATTATTTCACAAGATTCTATTTAGGCATGTAGTTTAAGAGAGATTATTATTTTCTATTCTTCTTTTGCCAACACATTCCTGTTTACCGTTTCTTGATGCACTTAAATATTCTTTAATAATATTTCAGCCGGGATAGAGTTACGTCATATTTTAGTTTGATTCGTTCATATATTTACGTATTGATTTGTGCCAGGGTAGAATCATGTCATAGTTTAGTTTGATTCGTTCATGTATTTGTAGAACACACTGTCCTAATTGGCATCATTTCCTGTTTCACTTGGTCTGGCAGCATCCGTGAGAGGTTCAGGTATGCAGTTGTCTTTCTCCAACAAGGTTTCAGCTATTCCTCAGTTCTTGTCATTCAAGCATTCTCTGGAAGATAAACCCAGAAACACTGTTTTTGATTCAATGCCATCCTCTGGCTATATGTCTATTTCGACAGCTGAGGCTTTTGGTTCTAACCAGAAATCGTATGGTGGCATTGTTCAGGTTAGTTAACGAAACTATGTACCCTTGTCTCATACTTGACTAAGTAGCTAAATCATGCTCGCTTTCATATCCTAAGAAAACGGTATTTAGCTTTAAGGTTGAATTTCTGACGGTATGATCTGATGTATGGCATTTGAAGACTCTTCCTGTAGAACAGGAGGGTATCTTCCCCTTCTATAGAAGTAATGTCTGTCCTCCGTTTTTATTAGAAAAATGCAACTCATGACAAACAAACTGCAAACCCCCATGGGATGACAACTTATGCTACCGTTCAGCGCTATGATGTTTATCCAGTCCATCGCCCACAGGAGATGAGGACATTCCCTGTCTCTAACCAACAAAATCAGACAATTACCGTTTCCATGAGCACTCCTGTTCTGCACTCCCATTTTGCTTCTTCTGGGCACAATATAGTTGGTAATCCTGGAAGTGTGCAACCTCTTGGAGGAGTTCCAGTCTTAACCCCAGTTTCTGTTCTTCCAACCACGAATCCCCTTGTTGGGACCACTGATATGAGGTATCTTAAAGTGTCCAATGTGTTTGTAGACAATTTCTAATCTCGGTTTCTGAACTAACTTCAATTGCTTGGTGTAGGAACAGTTCCAAAGCCTCTGGTGCTCCTGCTCAGTTGACAATATTTTATGCTGGATCAGTGTGCGTTTATGATGACGTGTCTCCTGAAAAGGTATCTAGTTTTGTGCTTGTATGTTACAATTTTTTTTAATCTACAAGTGTAGAAATTGTGTGTTCTTCCTTACCAATTTCAAACTTGTGTATATTTCCAGGCTCAGGCAATTATGTTATTAGCTGGAAATGGTTCTCCTGCAACTCAGAGCATGACACTTCCAACTGCTCAAACGCAGGCTTCACCGGACCCAAAGCCTTCAGTTGGTGATAGTTATGTGGGGATCAAAAACTCAAACGTAGCTTTGTGTTCAGGTCTTCCAAGCCCCGTTTTTGTGACCTCATGTAGTCTGAATGAGCTGTCCATACCGAAGCCTAGAGTAACTTTGGCATCTTCTATTAACCAAACTGAGCCTCCCAAGCCAATTAATTCAGTAGCACCTGCGCCTGCAACTCTAGGTCCCGCAGGTATGAGCTTGTTTCTTTCTTGGTCTATTTATTGTTTGATGTTGTCTTTGGAAAATCTGGTCTTACTATTGTTGTTCATAATCCAAATATCTGATGTGATAATATGAATTCATTTTTGTCATAACAGTTGCTGTACCTCAGGCTCGAAAAGCATCACTGGCTAGGTTCTTGGAGAAGCGAAAGGAAAGGTACACTTAAGTTGAAAGACTGCCTCTTTATTTCCTTGAGCTGCAATTGCAGATCGAGTTTCCAGGCTCTAAAAATTTCATGTCGGATGATTGCAGGGTTATGAATGCATCCCCGTACAGTGTTAGTAAGAAATCACCAGACTGCAATGTCCCTGGATCCGATTCCGTGAGTTTATCAATCAAGTCTTCAAGCTCTTTTCCTCTGCCAGCCACCAATTAGTTGCAGTAAGAGAGAAGACTGAAGAGATTACAGCTCAGTTTTTATAGTCTTGTCTGTAAGATGGAAGACATTATTATCATATTTTTTTTGCCTCGCATTCTTTCCGTCCTAAAGATTTTAGTTGAACGTCTTAGATACTTGAGCCTTTTACTGTTAAGTCTCAAAATTGTAGAACGTTTTTGTTATATGATTGGATCCAACAACCTCAGACATCGCTGTAGAAACCTTGTAATCTATGTCACGCACGAGTTGTGCTCTTTGGTAGTGGAAGAATTTTCTATTTTTTCCATTTTCTCTTTGTAATTTATTTTAGGTTATATATAACAATTATTGTAGCTTTGTGATAATAATCTCATTTATTACATTTTCATGGTTAAAGAATTTTAATTTTTTTTTAATTTAGTACACACTGTTTGATGTTTCTATTGTAGTCAACCAAAAGGGGGGAATGACACCACAATGATCGAACCTTACTTTGTGTAACTCTTTCCAGGCCAAAAATGTCATCGTTCTAATTACAAAAATTTACAATTCTTGTGGGTTAGTCCCTTTATCCTTGTTTCTTGCATCTCAGTTATGTTCCTCCTTAATATGTAAATCATCATCTGTAGGCCACAATTTCACATAATATAACGTAAACCATTATTTGTAGGCCACATTCTGTGGCATCTACGTTAGCTGGTTAGCTTTCTCATTTTTAAATATTTAGTTGGAACGATGATATCTCCACGATAGTTAGCTATTTTACTACCAAATGCTGAGTATTGATCAATCTGAGGTTGTTAGATATGGAAATTGAATAAAACATCCTCTTTTAGACTTTCAGCCATTATAAAAAATTTTGTTAATGGTTTTCTACATTATGGTTGACGCTAGTTTTCTCCTTTCTAGCAGTCCTATGTTTTGCTTTTTCCTGCTTTGGCGAAGGGGAAATTTTCTCCTTTCTAGCAGTCCTATGTTTTACAAATATAGTTTTCCATTATAGATTAAGAGCTCTACAAAAATGATTGTGTAAGAAGATATCATATGTTCTACCTTACGTATAATTTGGCACAAATTACTACATTTTTTAGTTTCAAATTATATATGGTAGACATTTCTGGGTATTCGTTTCCTGGCTAAAATAGATGATTTCATTTTCCTTTTTGTAATATGTTAGTAATATTCTAATAATTTGAATTTTCATTTTAAGTCACTGATGCAAAAACAAGTAAACAAAGTTTTACTGCTAATGTCCCACTTTCAATGTACATAACTGATTTACATATGCTACTCTTTTTTTATTTTTATTTCTTAATTTCAATTATTGCATTTGATGTTAATTTTACATTTTATTCATAATTGTATTAATTAATTAAAAATGCATTTTTTATTGATAGGCACAACAAACATTTGGTTTTGACAATTTGGGAGTTGGTATCGAACCAAACAATTTGGGAGTTGATATTTGCAATGAGAAGTGTGATTGTTCCCTTCCATGCCTTGGTGACATGTTTTGTATTTGTAAAAGAGGAAATAGTGAGTTACTGTTTATAACTTTATGTCCAAATGACATTTTTCGTATATTTGAGGGGTCAAAATCTTATGCAATGTTAGCTCAAACTGTGAATCTTAGGCATCACTTGGTTAATTTTGGGTGACATAGATATAATTTGGTTTTATGTTGGAGAGTGGCGATAGAATGTTGTTTGCAATTGCAGGAGGCTTCTTCGTGTAAAACGATGCAATCTCTCTATTGTATCTTTTCTATTCTCAACATTCTCAAATATTTATTATTGAAAGTAGGAAATTATTAATCTTAGCATTGCCTTTGTTTAAGTCCAAGCAACCTACCACCAATCTCCTCTCTGTGAGTGTGGAAGGCGTATCTCCTCGCATCTCTTTCCCTGTCATAAGCATCCAACTCAACATAACTTTGATGAAATTTTATTTAATATGCTCTTTTCTTCTACTGAACAAATTGCTTTCTGTATTTTATTTTACCATCTATTACATATTTACTCAGTTGATCAAGTGTTTGTAAATAGTACATAGCATAGTGTGAATTAAAATTTTGCTTCTTTTTTCCCTACACCAATGATTTATCTTCATCTTCTCAAACTTCATGATGTATATGTTTATAGCACGTCAAAGATTTGGATGCATTATACTCTGACCTTAGATTTAATGAGAACATCTATATTTGTTTTGTTAATAGTATATTATTAGTTAGAAGTTCAAATAATTTAGACATTGGAATCTCATAAAGAACCCTTCAAACTTACCTGATGGAAGCAAAGTACTAATACTGCTTCCTAACTATAATGAGAAGGAACATGGAACAACACACGTGATTTAAACCTTTTGTCCCTTACATGACACAATTTTGGGTATAGGGATCTTGTAAAAATCCAAAAGGCTATAGTTTTGTACAGTTGGTTTTCTGATACTCATTCACGGTGGGATCCATTGATTTATAAAAAGAAGTTTGTTACATGGGATGGTATCAATTAGATACAGTAGATAGAGATTTTGTATCATATAACAACTAACTTGAGTTTATCCTCATCATTATCCTAACATCCCCCCTTAAGCAAAACATGGGATCCAATGTTGAGCTTGCAATGCAGTCTTTGAAAAATTGGCCCACTCAATGTCTTGGTAAAGATATCTATAAGCTGCATATCAGTGGGAATGTACAGGACCTGTAGTGATTCTACTGTAATCTTTTCTAAAAAAAAATGAAAGTCTAGTTCTAAATGCTTTGCGTGAGAGAGAGAAATAACCTTAAGGATGAATGAATCACTTGAATCCCCAAGTAGTAGTGTAGTGGCCCAAGATCAGTCATCATAAATTGCTGCTTGAGGGATTTTATGAATGAAGTAAGAAGAGTGTCACTATAGCCAATAAGAATGATATCATCGACATACAGTAACAGAATTATGGTGGCTCGTGGGACTCGGAGAATGAACATAGAGTTGTCTGAATGGCTTGGTTTGAACCCATATAAGAGCAAGAAGTTACTGAATTTTTTAAACCAAGCTCTGGGAGCTTGCTTAAGGATATAAAGAGCTTTCTTCAATTTGCAGACATGATCTGGGAAATATTTGTCAACAAAGCTTAGTGGTTGATTCATGAAGACTTCCTCTGTAAGAACACCATGGAAAAAGGCATTCTTTACATCTAAATGTCTGATGGGCTAATGATTTGTAACAGCATATGAGTAAGGACAATTTGTATTGTGGCATGTTTGATGACCAAACTAAGAGTCTCATGGGAATCTAGGCCAAGTTATTGATTATGGCCCTTAGTTATAAGTTATGCTTTTTAGCACTTCAAAGTCGCATCAGTTCGTTGCTTTAATTGAACACCCATTTTGCCCCAACAACATTCATATCTAATGAGCGAGGTACCAACTCCCACATGTTGTTTGCAACCAATGCATTAAACTCTTCAACCATTGCTTGTTTCCAGTCAACATTTTTTAGAGCGTCAATTACGGTGGAGGGTTCTTGTGGTAATGGAAATGTAATGTTAGTGATGAGGGAAAGTTGGGGTTTGCATATTTGGATGTCAGAATTGCCTCGTGTTCACATAGGGTAATTATTGACTAGATTTGAAGGGGAATTTGAAGATAAAGAGTGCTCATTTGGAGAAGAAGATAGGTGTTGGGCATTTTGTGGTAAATGGTAGCATTTTTTGGAATTTGTCATGATGGTGTGATTAATGGAACATCATCATATGATGATGAGTTTTGAATTAAGGACTGAGGCTATATGATATTGTTTCCCAAGGTTGGTAATGGTCGACATCGGTTGGTGGAGTTTAAGTGCTGCATAGGAGCTAGATCGACATCATTTGGTTATGCAAAAAGAAATTATGTCTCAATGAACCGAACATAACAACTGACATAGATTCTCTTAAAGGCTCGATGTAGACAATAATAACCGTTCTGATTTAGGCTATAACCAAGAAAAATACATAGGAGACTTCGAGGCTCAAGTTTATTTTTTCCATAAGGGTGTAAATTTGGATAGCAAAGGTGGCCAAAAACATAAAACAAAAGGGTAATATGGTCGTTGTTTCAAAAGTTTCTCAAATGGTGATTTGTGTTCGAGTATAGGAGTGGGGAGCCTGTGAGGGAACTGAGGCATATTGGAGAAGAGTGCGACCTATTTCTATGCTTAACCACATCGTTGTGCTCAGGGGTGTGAGGGTAAGAGGATTGAAAAAATATTCTATGAGATTTGAGAAACTAGCAAAAAGCCCTACTAATAAACTCACTACCATCATTAGAGCAAAAAAACTTGATTTTACCAGAGCTATGAGTTTCAACATGAACTTTGAACTTTTGAAAACACTATAGAGCATTAGATTTATAATGTATATGGTTTAACCATGAGAACCTTGTGAAGTCACCAATAAAAATATTTTAATATTTGAAACCAGAAATAAAAGAAACTGGAGATGTCCATACATCGCAATAAATTAAATCTAAAGATGCTGCAAATAGAGTAGTACTACCAAAAACTGGTAGATTACAAGGTTTGGATTGCAAACAGGAAGAACAATGAGTGGTAGAAGATGCCTTATTTGCAAATGTTGGTAAACTATTCTTGAGACGTTGTAAGGTAGTTTTGAGGATGCCCAAGATGAGATGCTAAATTTCAAGAGGAGTGATAACAAAAAACAGTGTTTCAGGATCATTAGATGTGGGAGTAGTGCTCTAAAAAGTATACAGAATGGAGAAGGTACTGCTGCGATGAAGTATGATCCCTATTTTTGAGTCCTTCATCAAAAAACCCCATGTATGAAATTCAATAAAGCATTTGTTATCTGTAGTGAACTTTTGAACATAAATTAGATTCTTATATAAATTAGGGACATTTAAAGTATTATTGAGGTTGAAGGAGTGAGTATTAAAAGGTAGAACCACATCATCAACAGATAAAATTGGCAATAATTCACCATTTCTAGCAATAACAAATGTAGAGCTAGAATATGGGGTAAAAGAAAACTGTATATTGATTGAATGTGTCATGTGTGAGGTGGCACCAATGTCAAGATACCAAGT
>JANSVI020000740.1:432001-442235 GCA_025434765.2 Erythroxylum kapplerianum | reverse complement strand
AGTTGCATAATAGATCGATCTATCTTCAGTAATTCAACTGAATGCTGTGTGTTGTACTCGATTACATTTTTGCTTCAAGTTTCAATCTTTTCGTTTCTGCTTATGTTCCATACACTAATGCCATAAATATGCAAAGGAACCCAAATCCATGATATTTTTTTTATAATTCATCTCATCCCCTTATAACTTGGGTGTGTAGAAGACGGAAAAAGAAAAACTTTATCAAAGTGGGGGGAGAGAAGAGTAATAAAATAATATTTAGTATTTGACTGATGGAACCTTAATCTAGTTTAAAACAACTGTTTATTGACAGTTGTTGAACACGGTTCCCAAAATCAGTTGCCCTTGTCTTTCGCTGTTTGTTTCTCGCTCCCCAAACTCAAAACTTCCTCTTTCTTTTAGCTTTTTATTCCTGTTGAATCTGTATAAGATAGCTACCTGTCTTCAGTCAATTTCTAATTATTTTGTCAGATATATCTATTGTTCGATTATTTTTCTGTAATGAGTTTATGACTTGATCTCCTCCTTGCTTTGATTCTTTCATCTCTTTTTATCAATAAAGACGACACAAAGATCAACCCTCATGTTCATTTTCTTGTTCCAGTATTTTGCTACCTAGTTGCGTGACATCTGGACAAATTCAATAGCAACCCATTGTTGAAAGTATGGGTGATGATCGTTTTCTTATAATTAATGTACTTGTTTATTGTAGGGTTGAGAGTTTCATCGAACATCAAGACGCCTGCAATATGGGTCGCCTCCGATCTGAATCGCATTCTATACAACCTGCATGCTTGTCAAGAACTGCTTCAAGTCCAAGCCCTTCTAGTGAAACAAATTTCAGCAACACTCCCTGGCCTCCTCTCATAATTCCAAGGACAACAGATGCCATGTTCTTGAGTAATATTCCTAATGCTGAGACCAATTCTTCCAAAAGTGCACACTATCATAATTTAGATCTTCGGCTCTCAACCACATCAAATCCTCTCGAGACCTCAGGTGATGTCAAGAGAGATGGTGAGCAGGATGCTCAGCTACAGCTCTCAATGGGGCTCTTTTTGTACTTTTGGTGTAATGAATATATTACACCAAAATTAAAAAAAGACAACATTATACATCATCTTTTGGTGCATTACTATTCATTACATTATTTTGGTGTTAAAATTTGATGTCTTTCTTAGAGTGATTTTTTTCTCCAAAATACCAAATTTAGTATTTTGGTGTGTTGGTTGGAGATGACCTTATGATATTAACTCTATTTGTTTTAATTATATAAGAGCAAGAAATTTAAATTTAAATTTAACCAAAATTAAATCTTTATTCTTAATCAGTCTAAAGTTATTATATATCCCATCATAAAAATAATATATCATAATATTATAGGACTGATTCTTTTGTAGTTTTTTAATTTTTAATATAATACTAAATGCTTACAGGAAAATAAATATTTTTGCTGAGGTTTTCTCCACCCGTTTATACCTTTTAAAAAAGTAAAGTCTTTTTAATTACATAAAAAGTTTGTGTGTACAGTGTACTTATAGCCAAGCTTCAGGAAATTTCACGTAAGCCCAAATTTGACTTATACTAAAGAGCGTGCATCTTCTCAATTGTGAGGCACCAGTTGGACTAGGTCAACCGTAGAATTTGTCTAAATCCCTATAATTTATTACCTGTCCCTACGCTACTTCCAAAAATTTATTAGTTTAGGACATGTCCCTCTGCATTAAAACCGCCATTCACGCCCACACGCGTTTGGCCAAATTCAACGGTCAACGTCAACCTGTACTCTCGTCCATTCCGTATTACCGAATCTCCCGGTCACCTTCCGTTCCTTTTATCACACAACCCCACATTTCTCTTGCATCCTTTTCTTTTCTTATTTTGGTTACCTAAGCTTAGCCCCACCTTAAGCCTTAGTTAGAGCACAAAATACCCAAATCCATACAAACTAAGAATTGGTTGACAAACAGATAGGGCAAGGATAGGTAACAAAATTATTGAACTGAGCCACTTGATTGCTCAGACCCTCCTGAGCAAGTCCAGAAGTGTGCCCCCGGTGTTATTCTCCTGGATTTACCTGGTACCGATTCACTCAGTTGCTAACGTCATTCTGATTTTTATTCTCTCTTTATTGTTGATGATGATTGTGGTTTCTATAAAAAGGTCAAGAAGGAAGCGTTGAAAATGAAGGACACACCGGAAACAGCAACGCCAGCACCAAAATCGTCGTCTCTGATGGAGAACCTTCTTGGCCTGCTCAGGATTCGTGTCAAGCGCGGTGTTAACCTCGCCGTACGCGACGTCCGTAGCAGTGACCCTTATGTCGTCATTAAGATGGGCAGACAGGTCTAGTCTCTGTTTTTTCCCCCTTATTGTTTCCGTTTCTTTTCTGCCTGATGTTTCTATTTATGATCTGTGGTTGATTGCTGCTTCAGTTTCAATTATGTATAAAGTTTTCTACTTTCTTGGAGGGAGATCAAATCTTTTTTAGTGCAAGTATTTTTTCTCATAGAGTCAGAGCCGACTAGTTTTGTCTCTGCTGTGATTCATTAAGACATATTGGAAATCCACGTGCAAGGGAGATGATTAAATTATTTTGACCATTTTGTATTATAATTCCGATTCATATATGTGAATCGTACGAAAGGAAGCTACATGTTTGCTTAGTATTCTTGGACCTGCCTACAGCTCAATTCGTGAGTTAGTTCCTTGAGACACTAGTTTTGGAATTTAGGTTTTCAAGTATATCTCAAAGTTCTTAATTTTGTTTTGTTGGATTTAACTAGTCATCAAGTTGATGAAGAGCTTAACAATTAGTACGCTTCTTTTGTTTCTTTCAATACAAGATTCATCCTATTGTAATGGGCAGTCATATGGAGTCATAGTTCCGAATATCGTTAAATTATAGGCTGTTTTTGTTCATTTCCTTTAACTATTCGTCTGGAAATTTAATGCAGAAGTTGAAGACTCGTGTAATTAAAAAGGATGTTAATCCTGAATGGAATGAAGACTTAACACTCTCTGTTACAGATCCTGATCTTCTCGTCAAGTTGGTAAGGGGTTGTTTCTTCTTCGTTCACTTATCTATTTCTATCTTTAATTGCCCACAATTAAGATAAATAAGCCAATCAGGTAATTGAGATGCATTATTCTGATCTTTCAAAGAGAACACTGTTATTCTAAATATTCATCGTTGTGCTTATACCAAAGCAAGTTAACTTGAGAATAAGAATATAATAGATGATGGTTGACCTGTCCGACATGACTTATCTTCCTAGAAGCACATTGCCTTAAGCAAAGTAGTCCTTGAGGAAAATCGAGAAAGAAAAAGAAACAAATATAATGAAGTGCATGTGGCGCCTCACATTATGAAGCCTGTTTAGTTAATTGTTGTAACATCTCTTATTTTACTTTGCAACATCTCTTTTTTTCTAAAATAAGCTTGTTAGAAACTTGAATGCTTAATCTAGAGCTGAAAGCAACTGAAATGCATAATATTTTCCTGTCAAGGATTTCTAATTTCAAACTGATCACAAAATTTTGCTGAGTTGGTTGATTGTAAACCACGCATTTATGAAAATTTGATTTTTCTATATCAGATTCAAAAATCTTCATAGAGTATAGGTGCGAATGTAGGAGTTTGTGGTTTGTGCAGTGTAAGATACATAGCATCATGTCGATACTGTGTAGATTGTAGTCAGAGTTTCAGTGTTTTATGAGGTTAAGATTTGTACTTCAATATCAATTTTATATTTAGGTTGCATCTAGTGACTACTTCAGTTTTTGCTATCCAAATATTTTAGCTAGCGCACAAGTTCTTTCAGCCCTTTTTGACAGTTGCCTTGTTGAACTTTTCAATGTAAACAATAGAAGTATTATTGTTGAGAGCTCCTATATTGAAGGTTTATGGCATAAAATTCCTTGACTGAAATTTCCCTAAATATATTATCTCATCCCAACCTCATATTTTCTTGAAAAATGACGACGACCATGTTTTTCGGGAGCTACATCAAGTGGTTTCCTGACATTGTCATTCACTATTCTTTTGTGTCAATCCAGACTGTATATGATCATGACACATTTAGCAAAGATGACAAAATGGGAGATGCGGAGTTTGATATAAAGCCTTTTATAGAGGCCTTAAACATGAACCTGGGAGGACACCCAAGCGGCACCATAGTCACAAGAATTCAACCATGCAGAACGAATTGCTTATCTGAAGAAAGTTGCATTGTTTTCGACGGGAGTCACATCACTCAAGATCTCTGCCTGAGATTAAGAAATGTGGAATGTGGTGAAGTTGAAATCCAACTGCAATGGATTGACCTCCCTGGTTCCAAGCGCTTTTGATTGTCGCTTATCTTATGTCGCACGGGGAAAATGGGCTTGACTTCAAGTTATCTCCGTCATCGAAGCAGTTCTTGGTTGGGTTGCTTTGTCCACAGGAGTATGAAAAACTGATCTTTTATGTATCTGTTCCATACTTGTATGAGGCTCATCACCCGGATTGAATGGTATTAGCCTCGTGTATGTTATGATGTATACTGGTTTACTTGAGCAGGTAAGCTTTACTGTTGTATCCTTACGTTGATGCAGCTCCATGAATCGCTTTATTAGCTTTGCGCCCATTTTTCCTAGTATTGCATAATTTACTAGCTAGGTTGAATGCTCCATTTGGTTATAATGATGAAAACTTTGTATGCATAAATTTGTTATTATTTTAATTTCATTTGTCAATTAATTTCTCAACGCTGAAAAATAATAAATTAGATGAATTTTCATAACACCTTTTTTTTAAATGTAAATTAGAAATTCAAAGGCTTTCATCTATTTATGAACTTTACTAGAGGAAATGTGAGAACTCAGGACTTTTAATCTTATGATTTTGATTGTTTAATAAAGTTTAATATCTTAAGATGATTGTTTGGTGTTAAAATTGAGTTAGAGTTTGCTATTGCATGTTTAGAAAATGTAGGATTAACTAATTGTGATGATGGTACTTAAAGGAATAAGGAAATTTTGGGAAAAGGGCACTTTCGTAGTTTATTATCACCATTAAATCTTGATGAGTATTTTAGATGTAACGTTTGATAATAATATATGGTAGTTAAAGGAAGAAGAAAATTTTAAGGAAAAAAAAACACGTTCGTTTAGTTTATTGTCACCATTAAATCTTGTTGAGTATTTTGTATGTAGCTTTTGATGATAATATAAGGTTAAGGTGATTCAAGATGCTATAAAAATCTAAGAGAAAGTTTTTATAATTCAATAAAAAACTTAGAACTAATTTAGGACTATTATTTAATCTATATATTCTAATGCTCAACTTGTGTTGGGCAAATTAATGACGTTTCTTAATATTAGTCAACAATATATTCGACTTGGATTCACAAGAATGCTCTCGATTCACAAGACTACTCTTACTATTCAATTAGATTTGAAGCAATTCTAAGGATAATTAATTCAATAATTAATATTTCTCTTTAATTGTTAATTAATATGATAATTGCAGGTATATTAAGTTACCAACTCTTGTTGCACACCTTAAAATATGTAACTTGATTCACTCTCTCAATTTATTACCAAATATTATTATAACAATTATCACAAAGCATTGATAGATGTATTGAATTCAACAAGAATAAAGTTCAACAAAACAATTCAAGAACAATCCCTAATATGGGATTTAAAAACCCATAATTATGTTAAACATCAAAAAAATCCAAATAAGCATCCAAGACAATAAAAGAAATAAAAAAGAAAAAGAAAGAAAAATTAGTTGGAGCCTTGATATGGAAAATTGGAATTCTCTAAAGCTCTCTTGATGTCTCCTCTTTATCTAATGGTTGTTGCTTTTTGTGTGTGATTTTCTTATCTTCAAATAGTACTTGAGCCTTTTAAGGTTATTTTTAGGATTTTTCCCTTTAATTTGATTCCAAAATAGTCCCGAAATGTTAAAAGTTAAAAAATGTTGTGAGCTGAAAAAATTGTCAAGATCGTGTATAGGTCACACTAAAGGGTAAACCTTGTCACGATAGTCCATGGTGTCAAGATCATGGCAGAGGCTCCATTTACGTCCATTATCTTCGCTTGCCACGATCATGACATGACTGCATGCATCCAAGATCTTCTCTTTTCTTTACATACATGTTTCCATATACTCATAAACACCTCAAACACCTTTTAAAGCATAACATTAAGATCGAAGTCTAGCTCTAAACTAATCAAACACTTATAATACATACAAGCATTAACAAGAACATAATTTTAAGCCTATACACATGATAATCATTTAATAAATACTTAAAAACACACTTAAACACCTATAAAAACATAATATGATCTACAGCTATCAACATCCCACCACTTAAACCTTTTTTGTCCTTAAGGAAAACTAAAATCACAAATAAATAAAACACATAAGCATTAATGCATGTCAAACACACCAAAAAATAAAACCTACATCTACACACTAAAATTTATATTTGTGTTGAGTAAGGATTGTATCCATAGGGAGTGTATTATGTGTAGCTTCTGTAATTAAAGAATCGATGTGTTAGGATATAAGGGGCTTGGTTATTGATAAACAAAATAAAGGGCTTGGTTGAAATTAATAAACAAAATAAAGTAAAATTAAAGTAATGAAAGTAAATCAAATCAAACAGTTAAAAAGTGATAAGATTGATGAATGAGTTAGAATTTGGTTCTCTGTTTAATCTCGGCCTACACATAAATAAGCATACTTAACCTTCTTGTTATTCTCATAACTTTCTTATAAACTATTAATCATAGGTTAATAATAAACTCTGTTAACCCCGATTTTTCCTTAGGTCGCATCTAATCAAAATAAGCTCTTTAATTAAACATAGCTATCAAACAAACTAGAAAAATTCAATATCTTAAAGAAGATTAACATCGTAGTAGAATAAATTGATTGAAGACTTTTATAGTAATTCACTTGTTGAAGTTTAATTCATAAAGCTTTTAGCATCATCATGTGCTAAATATTCCATTCCATTTCCATCCTTTCAATTAGCTGTAATGTGGTATCTCTAGCTAAGATAATTTTCCTTCACCAATTCCTTAAGTGTTTAAGTAGGCTCTCAATGTCTTATTGAGATCTTGGAAAATCTTTAAGTTTCTTTCCCTCCAAATCATATAGATACAGTAGCTTAGAGTTACCCTAATGAGCCTAAAGTCCCCTTTAAAACTAAATTTGATTTTACATGCTTATTTGGTGTTGTTTTCTCATAAATTTTATATATGGACTTTGTTGCACCAATTTCATGGTTGACCTATATTGTTATTGAGAAGTTATGAAATGAAGAACCAAAGGTTTGAATAAAATACAATTTATGACAACCAAAAACTTTTTGCTATAGATGTTGTGGAGGGGTGAACCTTTCTATAGAGTGTATACGATATGTTATTCATTATCTATTGTTGATGTATATCATATTCTTTATGAATGGAACATTTTCCCAATGTAAAATAAAAATAAAACCATCACAATTTGAAAAATAAATTCTTATTGCAAATTTGGAGTCCAGTGGCTTTATTTTTAATGTCAATAAATGATTTTTCAAAATTTTAAAAATAGAAAGCATAAGAAATGGGTAAATTAATGGAAGTTCCAAAGTTGTGTTTAACATAGTATAGGTATAAGGCTTCCTTCTTAAGATGTGGGCATGCTTGATGGGCATACACATAGTTACCCATAACAAATTGTGGATGGGAGGCTTGCTTTATAGTAATGTCTAGAATTTTTTCCACGGAAAAGGAGAAATAAGACTTCTTTCTATAAGAAATAAAAGTGACATGTTTATCACAGGAGAAAATATTTCGTTAAAATCAATACCTTCTTTCTGAGCATATCCTTTTACCACCAGTCTAGCACGATATCGTTCCACTTGATCATCACCACTTCGCTTGATCTTGTAAACCCATTTATTGCCAATAGGTCTTCTTCCTTGTGGTAGTGATACCAGCTCCCATGTCTTATTCTTATGCAGAGCTTCAATTTCTTCCTGCATTGCTGCCATCCACTGAGATGCATCTGAACTATTCATTGCTTCTTGAAGAGTTGATGGTTCTCCATCCTCAGTTAGAAGACAGTATGCAATATTGCCCTCCATAATATAATCTGAGTGCCAGCTCGGTGCTCTTCTCATGCGAGTTGGTCTTCGAGCATCTGAAACATCATATTCAACTGGTTCTTGCTCCTCGTGCTCTGGTGCAGCTTCAGAAGAATCATTTTGATCAACTTCTCTATCCACTTGTACTGTTGTAGTTTCTGGATTCTCTTGTACAGTGCCAACATTTTCTGCTTGCTCTTGATCCTTATCTTCCATGAAGATAACATCCCTGCTGATAACAATCTTGTGGGCAGTGGGATCCCACAGACGATACCCCTTCACACCTTCAGCATATCCTAAGAAAATACATCTTATGGATTTTGGATCCAACTTTGTAGTTTCTTAGGCATTGAACATCACATAGGCCGGACTTTCAAATATATGGAGGTTGGAATAATCCACTAGTTTACTAGTCCACATCTCCATCGGTGTCTTCAACTCAATTGTAGTTGATGGAGCTCGATTCACCACATAACAGGCAGTATTGACTACTTCTGCCCAGAATTTCTTATCTAAGCTTGCAGTTCTTAACATCACTTTGGTTCTTTCCAACATAGTTCTATCCATCCGCTCTGTTACTCCATTTTGTTAAGGAGTGTATGCTGTAGTGAATTGTCTTTTAATGGCTTCTTGCTTGTAGAATTCATAAAATCCTTTTCCAGTATATTTGCCTCCATTATTTGAGCGCAAACACTTGATCTTCTTACTAGATTTGAGTTCCACCTGCGCCTTGTAAAATTTGAAAGTTGAAAACACATCTGCCTTCTTTTTTATAGGAAACATCCAACATCTCCTCGAATAATCATCAATGAATGATACAAAGAAATTTACATCTGCCTTCTTTTTGATAGGAAACATCCAACATCTCCTCGAATAATCATCAATGAATGATACAAAGAAATTTTCTGCTCCTAGGGATGTAACTGGTGCTTGCCATACATTAGAGTGAATCAATTCTATAATTTCTTTGCTTCTGAACTTTGATGTGTTGAACTTCAATATTTTGCTTACTCTCAATGCAATGCTCACAGAAGGGTAGTGATACCTTTATGAGACCTGAAAGTAGATTCTTCTCTTCAAGTCTCTTCATTCCTTATTCTGACATATGTCCAAGCTTTTTATACCACGTTATTGCAAATTTGTGGTCTAAACTAGTCATTGCAACGGATGCCTCTCCTTCTTGCAAAGTTACTTCCTTCAGCATGTATAGATTTGCAATAATCTTATCTGCTTTCATAAATACTAGCACTCCTTTAATCACTTTCATAATCGTGTTTTGAATCCCAAATCTAAAACGGAGATCATCCAGTTGTCCTACAAACAACAAATCCGTCTTTAAGCCCTCCACATGTCGCATTTTTTCAATCGTCTGAGTTGTCCCATCATACATTTTTAGCTTGATGGTGCCGATACCAACAATCTTCAGAGCTTGATCATTACAGCTATACACAGATTCTTCAGAAACAGATTCATACTGATGGAACCATTCTCTTCGAGAGGTCATATGCAAAGTAGCTACTGAATCAAGAAGCCATACATCAACAAATTTTCTCTTACCTCTAATAGTCGTTGTTGTTTCACAGACTATTGCACCTCCATCATCTGGAGTGTTTGCCACATTTCCTTGAGGAATAGAATATTTCTTATTCAGATTCCAATAATCCTTCTTCAGGTGACCTTTCTTGCTACAATTGTAGCACTTGAAATTCTTCTTACTCCTGGATTTTGATCTACCATAACTATGACTCCTACTTGGGCGACATTCCATTGATCTTCCTCTCATCACCGCCAAAGCCTCCGCTTGTTGTGAACTTCCCAGCCTGTCTTCCTTACTTTTGCACCGACTCTCTTCTATCAAAATAGTAGCTGCAATATTATCAAAGGTTAGAGTATCTGTGTTGTTTGTTAAATTGATGACGAGTTGATCATACGATTCTGGTAGACTTTGGAGTAGAAGTTATGCACGTTCACTTATATCCATTATGTTTCCCAATGATGTGAGTTGGGAAAATAAAGTATTTAAGTGATTCGTCACCGAAGTGGATTCCGCCATACATAAAGTGTATAGTTTTCTCATCAAAAAAATCTTGTTGTGGAGT
>JANSVI020000735.1:8118-18907 GCA_025434765.2 Erythroxylum kapplerianum | reverse complement strand
TGAAAATGGACAATATCATATTCCATTTGCTAAATTCCTTTAAAGGCATAGCATATGTACTTAATACATAATTCTAAGTACACTACAATAAAATGGTACAACCAAAACACATGATTGTACTTAACAAATATGGTTAGGAGTATGATGAATCATTGCTCTTTATCCTTATCATTGAGGGTGTATACTTTGAAAACTGTCATGTATTTATTAAATAGATTCCTAGTAAAGTAGTTCCTAAGACACTTTTTAAATTGAGAATAAGAACGAAACCTAATTTAAGGCATCCACATGTTTTGGGTTAATTAGTAGTAGTCCACACTAATAGAAAATGGAATCAAGAACAACTAATGGGTTCTTTTTTGCCCATCCAAAAAAGTATAAAGGTACATATTTTATTCTACTAACTATAGTACAAGAATTATTGAAGCTAGAAATGCTATATTCATAAAAAATGGTGGAGCTAGTGGGAGTTCTGATCATGTAAAGTGAAAATTCAAAAAGTTAGGATATAAGTTCCCTTGTACATAACTTCTCCTTAAATGGTTTTTTCTTAGAGTTGTTGAAAATTGTGATAGCTTACAAGAATAAGAGATACATAAACAAACTCCAAATAATGAAGTCACTATTAATGAATATGCTATAGATGGTTTATATAAAGTAGTATTAAAAAGATCTCAAATATGAAGGAGATCAACTATTTTTATGATTATATGCTTTATTTACAAGAGGTATAAGGTGATCTAATAATTGATAAAGATCTAGCTACATTTTCATTAGCCATTGAAAGTGAAAATTTTAATAAATGGTATATACGTCATAGAAGATGAGTTAAAATCTATGGATGACTATAAAGTTTGGGATCTTGTTAAGTTACTAGAAGGTTGTAAGATAGTTGGTTATAAATGGGTTTTAAAGACCAAACATGATTTTGTTGACAATATTATATGATATGAAGTTTGAATTTTGGCCAAAGGTTACACTTAAATGGTTCGTGTTGATTATAATGAGATTTTTCTCTTATTTTAAGAAAGGATTCATTTACAATTATTATGACCATGGTAGCTTATTATAATATGGAACTCTATCAAATGGATGTGAAAAATCACCTTTTAAATGAAAATTTATAGGAAGAAATCTATATGGATCAAGAAGAGGGCTTTCTAGTTATAAGGAAGAAAAATATGATGTTTAAACTTAAAAAGTCAATATCTGGACTTAAGCAAGTCTCTAAGTAATGGTATCTTAAGTTTCATGATACCTTTACTTCTTTTGGATTTAAAGGAGACGTCATTGACATCTAAAGGTCAATAGGAACAAATTTATGATTCTAATCCTATATCTTATTTGTTGCTAATGACCTTGGTTTATTACATGAGACCAATAAGTACCTCTCGAAAAATTTTGAAATGAAAGATATGAGTGAAACATCTTATGTGATAGGAATTGAAATATTATATGATAAATTAAAGGACTGTTAAGGTTATCTTAGAAAACATACATTATTAAAACTAGAGAGATATAAAATGGAAAAATGCTTTGTAGTTGTTGTTCCAATTTAGAAAGAAGATAAAATTTAGTCTTAACCAATGTTTAAAAAATGAACTGGAATGCACAAGTATGGAAAATATTCCTTACGTATATATTGTTTTGAGTTTAATGCATGCTCAGATCTTCATTAGGCCATATATTAGTTTTGTTGTTAAAATGTAAGGTAAATATCAAAGTAATATTAGATTGAAACATTGCAAAACTACAAAGAAAATATTAAGATACTTGCAAGGAATAAAACATCATATGCTCACTCATAAGAGATTTGATCATCTTTAGTAATTGGATACTCAAACTCAAACTATGCCAAATGTGTTGACATAAGAAATTCACATTTTCTTTATTCCATTTAGCTAAAGGAGAGATTTCATAAAAGAGTGTGAAACATTATGTCATTGCTACATCCACTATGAAAGTTGACATGATTTGTAGCTCTTTTTATGGTTTCTGACTATGAAATTTTATTTTGATTCTTGGAATTATAAATAGTATTACCAAGTTGCTAAAAATTTATTGTGATAATGACACATCAATCTTCTTTGCAAAAACGACAAGTATTTAAATATTGCTAAACATAAGGAAATAAAATACTTTATCGTTAAAGAAAAAGTTCAGAAACAAAGAGTGCCAGACAAACATATTAGCACAACTCTTATGATTATGGATCCATTAATAAAAATATGACTATTAAAGATGTTTAATGAACATATCAAAGGAATGGGTATTATTGGGTTCCATATTTGAACAAAATATTTTTGTTTATGTATTTTATATATTTTACACTAAGTTTGTTTAAGTATTGTTTATGATATTTAAGTATCTTGTTATTTATTGTTTGTTATTAGTATGTATACATGAATGATTTATAAATTTTAACGAGGTTTGTATTTTACAAAGACATTATCATTAAATCACTAAGATATATCTCATTAAAGATCATATTAAGTTTTTGAACTAATTTTGTGACAAATAGAAGGGAGTACATCACATTAAGGGATGCACAAACTCTATGATCCTCTCTAGTTTTTTGTTTGATTATTATTAATGTTGTGGAAAAAGAAAAAGAGGATTCAAATTTTATTATATGCATATTATATTATATTATTAAACCATGATTATAATTTTTGAAAAATTAAAGGATATTTAATAAAAATAGGGTAACATTTGGAGGATTACAAAAGTGACAAGTTTAAGAAGGCTCTGTAGGACAAGAAGACTCAATAAGCACTTCATTTCCAATACATTGAACGAAATGTTTGCAAAGCATTTCATTTCCAATCCGTTGGCCCTTTTTAAGAAAATCGGTGTAAGAATACAACCAGTAGCTAGTTATGAGTTATTATGTAGTTGAGTAACCGGGGACATTCATACAAAATGATTGTCTTCGCATCAGAAGGCTAAAATGACACTCCAATCAAGCTAAATAAAAAATGTAATCTAGTTAAGTAACCAGGGGATATTAATGACAATGTGTTTGCCTTCTTGTTAAAAGACTAAATGATTATTTAAAAAAATCTAAAAAGATGTTTCTTGCAATAAAATTAAATCTACAAATCTTTTAAAATAGCAAGAATTTTTACGAAATGATACTTAGTGATAGTTTACATCTTTAATTGGTCAATAATAATAAGTGCAGCTTACAAGTGTCTTAAATGCATGAATAAGGTGCCAATATTTTGATTGGTATGTATATTCAAATCAAAGCACTTAATATGAATGTAATAAGTTAGTGTGTTGGAACGTTTTGATTGTTTGATATTTAAGGTTAAGTTAATTCCATGATATTTGATGCCATTGAATCATTATTGTAATGTTGCATGACTGCGTGTTGTGTTTATATATTTGTGTGTTTTGTTCATTTTATGATTCTAGTTTTTCTTGCGTACATGCAAAGAGAGGTGAGGAGAGAGGATGACCAAAGATTTTCCTATTTCTCTCGCTCCAAATGTTGCAGAGCGTGCAACTCAAAGCGATCTTAAATGCCAACCAATCTCTAACCATATTCTTCTTATTTAAATAGCACCAGTCTATAATTCCTTCCCGAGCTATTATAGGTAAATCTTAGTTACATAGATACATAATTGGATTCCATGTATTGAATAAAGTATTGCATTCAAAAAGTATATGAGAAAGTGTTTTAGGTTCTTGATGACCGAGCACACAAATATCAGACATGTTCTTATACATTTTCACTCTATAAATTGCTGATAACCTCCATTTAATGGCTAGCTACTGTATGAGGGAAGCTATGGGGCTAACATGGGGATACCAAATAAGTTTGTTCCGAGGAACTTTTAGAGCTTATGCTCTAAGGAAACTTCTACATGAGAAATTAATAAAGAACCAAAAGTATTAAAGGCCTAGATGGCATTATCTTATTGATCCAAGTTTAGATGTATGGTTAGGTTTTATAAAAAGAATTGAGCTGAGGAATTGAAATCATGAGCTTTCTTAATATTAACATTGTTTGCAATTGAGCTCTTTGGAAAATTTAATAAGCTAACCCTATTTAAAGCCCCATTGAAAACTAAATATCATACTATAATAAGGTTGACTTCCATTTCTTACCTTATATTCATATGAAAAATACACATTATATTCTATGAATCTTATTTGATGTAGGCATTTTGCATTTATCATTGTACGTTTTTTAATAATATAAAAATAAAAGCTTTCATGCTTTTAACTTATTTATTTTTTCTTTTGTTTTATTAATGCAATTATTTGAAAATATTTTTAAAAACAATCTTTTTATCAGATAAAAGGTAAGGTTACGTACTACTGAATCTTTTCAAACCTCGCGTTTTAACAAAACTTCAACTAATATTGTTGTTGTAATATATGAAAATATTTATATTGTATCTTAACTTTTTAAATATATTTATTAAAAAGGATAAAGGGCATACTAATAAATTTTGTTACCTCTTGAATTATATAAAAAGTTATTCTCTCAATTTTAAAGAAATATTTATATTAGAAAATGAAAGAAAAATTATTTTCTTAAGATTAGGATTTATCACGAACATCAAAACTTGAAATATAAATAGTAATATTTTAATAAAAATTAGGAGTAATAATGAGGCAATCCAATCTTGGGCTCACCAAGGCCCGATTGTTGAAGTCATGATTCACTGTCTTGGGCTCTCAGGCTGAGTGTATCTCGCCTAAATTATTTTAAAGTTAAAAATATAAAAGAGCGTCATTTTGCTTATAAGAATTGAGAGCCTAGAGCTAGACTCATTTGTCATTTCTAAAAAAAATTAATGAATTCGGATTTTATGTTCTATAATTAACATTATATTTAGTTTTAAAATATTTTTGAAATTTTATATTAATTTTTGCTGTTTAATGTTACGGGGTTGAATCCTAATCTTTTTATAGTCAAACGATTTATCTTTGTATATCTGACAATCTAATATCATTCTCGTCCACCCAAAACAAAGTCGAAGGTTATCATCCATTCGCACAAACATGGCTCTCTTCCTACCAAACAGCAGCGGCGGTGGCGGAGGCACAATCCTCCACACCACTGCCACAAGAACCGACACGCACACCTTCCAACCACGACGTGTCCAATTCATACTTTCAGTTTCACCCAGAAGAGCCTCCCTTCACATAGTTTCAGCCAAGAAGTTCACTTCACGAAGTGGTCGTTTTGACGGCAAGAATCGGAGGAGCTCGACCACTACCACGGACCAAGAAGTGGTTGATCAAGACCGGAGTTCTGGGATTAAAGTTGGTGACGTTGAAAATGAGGAGGGTGGTGTGAGCGTTGGTGGAGTGGTGGATGATGGTTTTGTTATGCCTAAGCTTCCAGGTGATGAACCGGACTTTTGGGAGGGTCCTCAGTGGGATGCTCTCGGCTTTTTCGTGCAGTACTTGTGGGCGTTTGGCATTATCTTCGCGGTATGTGTTCTTTTGGCTTCGTAGTATGATTCTAGTCTGTTACGTTTGTTTCTGTTATGTCAGCTCTAATTTGTGAGCAACCTGAACGAGGAATAGAAAACAAGAGAGAGAGAGAGTGTTTTAATCAAAATGGCATTCTGAATCCTAGAAGAAGTTGCCATCTTTTCTTCTCCTTTTTAATGTGTGGGTTAAGACAAAATAGACAAGTACTCGAAATTGATGTTAACAATCGTCCGTCTCCGCATTGATACTTCCTTGAAGTTCTTGTTTGTTTCACGAGTCACAGCTACATGTCTGCGAATTAGAAAAACGAAGGATATCCCTTATTGTGTTATTATTTGCATAATGCAAGCTTGATAGAGTGTGTATGTGTCAAATATTAGTGTCTTCCAAAATGAACTCTGCCTTGATCTCTTCCACTTGAGTGATTTTAACACCGCCAGGCAGCGGTTCCTTGTCCGTTCAAGATTCACGCTCTAATTTGTATCAGAATTATTCGCATTCCCAGAGCTTTGGAAAATATCCTGCTTGACTTCCCCATATCAGGCTTGCCAGGTCCTATCAAATAGCCTTGACATTTGTATGGTCCGGTTTTTTTTTTTTTTTTTTGAGTACAAGGGAAAATGACACAGAAAAAATCTAGCTAGCCGCCAGCTCTGTGATACTGAACGCCCTGTTGATCCCGAAGGAGGAGTTCCATAAGGGATTACAGTTTTCAATGCTTTGGTATATACTCTTACTGTAACGTAGTGAAAGTAGTTTTCTAACTTAACTTCAAACTTTTGACAGCTAATTGCTTGTGGAATTGCCGTGGCTACATACAATCAAGGGGCTACAGATTTCAAAGAGACTCCTATATACAAGGAGTCGATTAAATCAGGTGATCTGCTGGAAGAACCTGAAGGATCTAATTCTGATGTGTTTGAGTCCAATCCAACGGAGGTGGCTCCTAGTTTGGAATAGTCACTTGAAAATGTAATTGCTCCTGCTTTGTGATATAGGCATACTTCTAGGGAGGATACCAATCCTACAACAGGCATTGTATCCCGTTACTTCTTGAATGTATTCAAGTGCTTGGCATATGGTCATGCAGAAAGAATTTCCTAGCACATAATTGAAATGTTTGGCAGGCTGATATTTTGCACAGTTGCACCAACATTCTATTTTTTGTTTTTCATTTCATTTGATCACGTCATTGATGTAGTGGAATTAAAAGCTTTTCTCAGTCAATACATGTTTCCAAATGTGCTACTAATGGTGAAGAGAATAGCTTCTAGGCAGGGTTTCAACTGTGATTTATTCTTACTTTTACTGCCCTGGAGACTGGAACTTGAAAAGATGGGAATGGTTCAGTTGTTAAGTAATTGAATATGCACTTGAAAATTTCTGTGAGATTTGGATTGCACCTGTTTATTTGAAACCCAATGAAGGAACCAACTGTTACACATCTCCTTCTTATGGATGTAGATTCTATGTCTCCAGTCATATGAACCCTTTTATTCCTTCCAAAAGGGGAAGTAAGCTTGCTGTGAATTGATTTCAGATGGTAAGTGGGTTTCAATATTAAATGAGGTATAAAAGTATGAAAATTTTTGTTCGCAACTCTTCACCCCTGTAGGTTTTGACGTCCCTGAGTTATCCCTAAGGAGCACTGCGGTGCCAAGGGGTTTATTAGTGTTTGATTATAATTATCTGTCCTTGGGTGACTCCAATTTCCGGTCAAAGTTAGAAATAAAAGATATTTCTGAAGCATCTTAAAAAGGCTCAGTGGATTTGTAGAATTTGAGGAAGTAATCACATTGGAACAGTTGGTCACAGTAGGTCCTGATTCCAAAGCATGAGTCCCATGAATTACAGTCAAAACTTATTTTCTCAGCGGACTCAATTAATCACAGCAATTTCCTTGGTAAATAGCATCGTTACCAGAGGCAGGGTGAGCAAAAGGGAAGGAACCGCTGCACTTGCGTGTCCTAAACCCATGATTAAAGGTCTTGGCGCCACTTCGATCAAAGGAGAAGCTGAAATACCAGATAATATGCAGAGCATTTAGCAGGAAATTAACATCCAACTATCTCAACTCATTTGGAATAATCGTAGTAGTATGACGAAATCATAATAAAACTTGTACGAGCCTTGTGCATACCAGCAATGGAAGAGTTGGATGTGGGTGCTCTAGCGGAGGAATTTGCGTGTGCTCCTAGTGAAACTTGAGAAGCAGGTGAAGCGGGAGACACTTGAGGAACCCCTTCAACAAGAAAAAGGAAAAAAGCATAGTAAATATAGTGGCAACAAACTCAAGGGTAATGGCAGCTTGATGATCACAACATGCTGAGGAACTAAACCTGAACAAATAACAGAGATGGCAATTGGGAGGTTGCAAAGAGAAGGAAGCTGAAGGGCCAAAGTCCTGTTAATTGGGAAGGCGTTAAGGTTGGGGTTGTTGAGCAACTGGCAGATGCAACCAGGGTAAAGGGTGTAGAGGCGCTTGAGGTTGTCACAGCAGGACCGTGGCGGTGAAGGGCTTGTGCCTTGTACGAAAGGAGCACATGGGGCAAGTGGTAGAAGACGTGGACCGCAATCAGCTATCGTAGAGGAGGCTGTGGGTAGCAGAACCAGGTGGAGAGTCATGGCAATGGAACAGAGGATGTGATACTCCAGGGAAGCCATGGCATGAAATTGAATCGATGAGTAAGTAGGAGTATATAATTCTTTTTAAGTTGAAAGTGAGCATAGGCATGCATGATGCGTGTTACTCAACATGCACTACTTCATGCTCACCCTCTGTCACAGAGGTGTTTCCTAACCAACTAGAACTTGAAATTCTAACTTTCATATACTATCTCCGGAACTAGAACTATAGTCGGTTTGTAATTGGATTTGGTTAGTGACAAGTTGCATGCTCATGATCATGCAGCTGTGTGCTCATGCAACTTTGCCTACATGCACTCTACGTTTCCTTTTGGCAAGATGTTCATGATACGAATATGACATTCTGATCATGTAAAGTGGTGACCCGATCGATGGTTACTGTTGTTATGACTATAAGATGATCTTCAATTCCATAGCCGCCATATCTACCAACTTTTTAATTACATAGCTGTTATTTATGAAACAGGAAAAAAAGTTGCAAATGGTCCGAGCGGGTGTTCTTGTGAGATCTAGTTACAAAAATGAGACAATGAAAAGTGATACGGTCCTTTTCAACTAGGCAATGCACATTAATCAATAATCACATGCTCTTTCTCTATCAAATTTGTTGTCCCAACAACCCAAAGATGTCATTTCACAATCGAAAATGGTCCGATTGCATTTGCACCTCTAATATAGTACGCCATACCATGAGCATGATGAACTCGTGTACTCGAAGGCATAGGCATAGGCACTGATTGCTAGTTACATCCACTTCTGTACTGAAATACACTTCCTATGGGATCCTGGGTTAAGAAAGAGCTTGATAAGCTTAAAATAGAGCAGTTCAATAGGGTACTGGTTCCTCCTTTTGTACTCTCTCCTCCTGATGATTACTCACCAGTGCCTCTGTTTCGTTGCTCGTATGACTCATGACTAAGGTCACTTTTAGATTTTGCTAACTATTTCAGTGATATAGTTTCAGGAAGTTGTTCTGGAGGCTGATTTACGATGTCCCAGATGCCAAAAGAGGGTAGCTGATGCAATTTCAAGTTTTGGTGGTAAAGTTCCTCAACTTTTTTGGCATTAATTCCGACTCTTCATGGTTTTCACCACGGAACTTTTCTTTTAAATAAAGTGCCAAGGCCTAAAAGTTGTAACCTAGTTAAATTATGATCATATGTCAGCAGATGTGGAGTCCATAGTAGTACATGTTGCAGAAAAGAAGGTGGGTTTTGCTCGAAAACCTTCTTCAGCAAAACTTGGTTTGGTCGACAACAAAATACCTTGCAAGGCCTCCTAGATCTCTCTTTAAAGCCATTGATAAGATAGTCCTTTGCACTATGGAATACAAATGATGTTGTATAAATAAGCAAGGTTGTGAATTGGGATGCTACAGAGTTTTAACATTTTGCACAACATGAAATTGTCAGACATTACCAGTCATGGTTTTGTTTCTTTCATATATCAATGATTTAGTGGTAAAGGGTGTCTTCACAATATTCATATTTTGGTAGAACTTTTACCCTTTTACTTTAAACACTTACCATTAATCTGTAATACAGATTGTGGCAATTTTTCAGGGTCTACCACAGGAGATTGAAATCATCCGGTTTTTAATTTCCCTCGTCTCTTGTAAATCCAACTACTTAGCAAAAAGGTAACTTTATGCATGTTTGCAAGAAATGTAGGCTCTAGAATCAGGAAAAGAGAGTGACATATTGGTGCTCATGATATATACGATATTCCACAACAAGCAAAGAAGTCAAGAATAATGGCTAGCTACGCCACCTTAATTGCCTTCCTGATTCATATAAACAACTAGAGAATCGGATTCCACAAAGTGAAAGAAGTCGAGCCCACCATTAACACAATAATGGCTCATAATCTTTCATATATTCTCGAATTCATGGTCATTCATCTTGAACGCTTCCAACTCCACCTTGAGACTTTTGGATTTCAAAATCCTATCGCCTCTGTATCTGGCTTCATGACAGAAAAGGCAAGCCTTGAACTCCCATCTAATGTTTATATTGGCATCAGCTAGTAGGAAACTAAGTTTTAAATGCATTCTGTGCAGTTGTGCTGCATGGTTATGAGGATCAACATGGACTGCAATGGTTGTTACAAGAAAGTCAGAAGAGCCCTTCTCGACATGCAAGGTCTACAACGTTTTCTTCACTCCTATAATTAATATGATTTCAATCGTCAGTGTCTTTACGTTTCATGTTTCTCTTCCTGGTTATATATGTAGAGTTGGAGACACATTTGATAGAGAAGAAGCACTGTAGAGTAACTGTGTGTGGCAGCTTCATCCCACGGGATGTGGCGATCAAAATCAGCAAAAAGACTAATCGCAGAGTTGAGATATTGGAGATAGAAGAAGAATTCGGCAATATCGACAATGAACATGATGAGCAGGGACACCATTTGATGATCAGTACCTGGAATCCCGTAAAAGTAGTCCAAAACCAATTGCAACTTGTGTATCGTGACGAAGAAGCCTAGTTGCTAATCCTCCTTTACTTCCATATTGTTAAAAATAAATCTCACCTCATTTAGTAGCATAATATCTCATGTTCTTGTGTTATAATTTATGTTAGAAAGAAACAGATCAAAAACATAACCACAAAGATTATGTTACATACAAGATCGATTGCAAGTGCATAGAAAACGAAAAATACATACTTGATTAATTGTTATATTC
>JANSVI020000730.1:559064-569843 GCA_025434765.2 Erythroxylum kapplerianum | reverse complement strand
CATAGTGTACTCACCCCCTCTGCTTTCCAGCCATACAAGTTAATTTGGTGAGCTTGAAGCTTTGAGTGGATCGTGTGGTCTTTTGACATTTTTAGGGCATTACCGCACGTGGGTAGTCTCTATTTTGTACTTTTGTTGTATAGTGTCTCATGAACTGTTTTTATTAAGTTGGTTATGTTAACATGCTTTATGATTTTGCAATTTAACTCTTAACTATCTTATGGTTTGTAGATGACCTTATTTATAAACCTTTTGTACTATTGTTGAGATTGCTCTTGAGTAGACTTAAAAATCCAGAAGTTGTGGTAGAGTTTTAAATGTAAATATAGAAGTGCGTTTAAAACTGATTTATAGGTATTTTAATTAAGTTTTGGTATTTTCAAAATCCAATCATTATATTATCCAAATGTTTTTAAAGGATATTCAGTTAGCCTTGCATAGTTGGGTTAAGGGTACCGTAAGTATCCTTAGTCTGGGTATATGGTGGTTGTCATTTGTCCAATATGGTTTCGAGTCGTGACACCAACTCTCTATTATAATCGTGCTAGAAAGCCACCAACCTATTGATGCTTTATGCATGATCATGCACGTATTAATTTCAACCTTTTCTTCAATTTTTTCTATTCCACTCATCATTAAACACATTAAACAACCATTGAAGCATATAATTAAGATCAAATTCTTACTTAACTAATAATAAATCAAACAAAACACATAAAAACACTAACAAGAACATAAATCTAAGTCCTAAACATATGATTACCATCTAATAAAACACCAAAAGAACACTCTAATACCTAGAAAACACATTATAATTCACAGATATTATATCCATCAATGTTTCATGATAGTTTCCTATAAGAACTTAGTTAATGGAACTCCATCCAAGATAATTAAAGGGGAATGGTGAATAAGGAAAAGGTATCCCTTTTCCCCTTACTTGTTTTTAGGAAAAGGGATCCCCTTTCCCCTCACTTTTCATTGTAAGAAAGTCCTTTTGAGGCTTATTAAGTATTGTATCAATTAGGGGAAAAATTCAAGTATGATAAGAAATATAAGAGATTAGAGAACTATATTCTAGCATTCACAAATCATCTTATACTTTTCTCTAGTGCAAATTCACACTTCAAAAGATCTCTAATGAATGTTTTGGAGACTTTTAAAGTCATCTTTAGTTTATCTATGAATAAGGCGAAAATTTACTTCTTTATCTCCTCATTTGTAGCTCATTTATCTAACTAGTTCTTCACCATAACTGGTGTCAAGGAAAAGAAACTTTCATTACCTATTTGGGGGTTCCAATTTTCCATTGAAGACCAACAAACTGTGGCTTTATTACCTTTAATTGTTAGAATCAAACAAAAAATTGATAATTGGTGACATATGTCTCTATCTTTTATCGGGAAAGTTCAATTGATTGATGCGGTATTGAATTATCTAGATGTTCATTGAGGCCGCAAATATCGCTCTCCCTTATACTTTAATCAAAACATTAAAAAGTTTCTTAGGAACTTTCTTTGTGCAGGCACCTCCAACACTTCTTATATTTCCAAGGTAGTTAGGAAAGTGATGTGCCTTCCAAAAACTTAAGGAGGCCTTAGGGTAATTCCTTTAAAACCTAATAACTAATTCTTTTGATGAAGCAGATATAAAGAATACTATACGTAAGGAATCCTTGTGGGTGAATTGGATTCATTCCTGTTATTTGAGTTAAGATGACTTCCAAACTTGTAAATTAAGGTACAATGCCTGATAGACTATATAACTTATTTTCAAACTAAGGAACTGGATAAGAGATTAGATCATAATCAGATTAGAGGATGGCTCTAGAACTAAATTCTGGTAAGAAAATTAGAGTACTTTAGGTCCTTTGATGGAGAGTATTAAGGTATTAAGGTATAGAAACCTAAAATTTCATGGATTATTCTGATGTAGTTTCCACAAACAATCTTTAAAATATATTTCATTATTTGGCTGCCTATCTACGGTAAACTCTCTACCAAGGATATAATGTTTGGACACTTAACTTGTAAAAACTATATTTTTTATGTTACTACTTTTGAAACACTGGATCATCTCCTTTTTCAATGTCAATAATCTGATTATTTATGAAATAGAATGCTCATTCAATTCCAAATCACTTGTCCCATTACCACTTAGCAAGGAATTATATACTAGATTATACAAATTAAATGGATTTGTAAGTAGAAGTTAGTGCTTTTTAAGCTTCTTTTTGGAAGATTAGTGTACAAAATTTGGAGGGAGAGAAACTATTACTTATTTTAGGATAAAATAAGATAGTATAAATGATTCTTCAATGAGTTAATTTAATGGATGAGAATGCATAGATTGGTTCTCAATAAACAATCGTTGGATGGAACACCTCACTAAAGTAGTATGATAATGCTTAGTATTAAGGTTTGTAAAATATATAGGTACAAAGTTCTTCTTGGATTGTAGCTCTCAATTTTTCTTCTTATTTTCCTTGTAATCCTTGGCTTTATATTTAGTATTCAATGAATTTAATTTATTTAAAAATGGATCTAGTAATGATAAATTTTGATGTAAAAATATACTAAAAAATATCAACGCTATTATGCACGAATAATTACAATAAGCTTAATAGGCAAATGAACCATTAAAAATGTAAATACTCAATAATTTTGATAATAGCATCAAAGATCTACATGATATGGGATATTGAGGTACATCATTGGTCATACAGCTAGACTAAGACTTAAATTAAAGCATATATAAATCAAGATCTTTAATAAGTCTTAGAGAACATAAAGTGAGTTAAATGTCCCCAAAACTCCTTATACTTTTATAATTAATATAATGTGAACTTAGAAATACTCATTTTATGACTTCAAAAGAATTATAATGTCATAATGAAAGTTCACTCAAATCTAACCTTAACCTTATCCTTAAATTAAGAAAAAGAGCATAATTATGTTAAATGTCTCTAAAACTCCTTCATGAATTTGTTCTATTTTCAACAGAATCGCTTAAATGTATAGAATGCAATATTATGTTGAGATTTTTAACTATAAATCTTAGGATTCTATAGTTATAATATATTTTTAAATCCAATTAAATCCCTAACTTTTGGTTGTAAATCAACAATTAATTAGTTTATATTCTCATTGTACATATACTTTCTCTTCATATATTCAAATATATGATAGAATACAGTATTTCAAGTTAGTATGTTTTACTCATAAAGAGAAAATTTTGGGCACTCATCTAACTCCTATTTTGGTTCGTTTTTGGCCAAATTATTTTATTATTACCCAACTTATAAAAAATAGTACCATCTACTCTAGACATGTTGGACTTAAAGTGTGGAGTGCTATAATTGTTGTATTATGAATATGATGCTATGAGTGCTGTGAGTATGGAACTACTAGCTTCAACCATTGTTGAACAAAGTTTTGGAAATTTTGTATTGAACAAAGGGTATTGGTTTAGTCAGTATAGAATGCAATCACAATTAATGTTGATAAGTACAAATAATTCTAAAAATGGTAGAAAATATTGAATCTTATAAATTAACATTAATTCCTATTTTTATGTGGTCTAAAGGTATTTTTAATGTAAGAATTATTTTTAATGAATCAAATTATAATCTTTGGTTGCAAATAATAGAGATTCATATTGCTCAGAAGAGAAACTCTCATATAAACAAAACCACTTGTAAAATTGGATGAAGGGTACAAAAAGTGGTATGATGAAAATCAAAAAGTGAAAAGGTTATTATTGATGTCTGTGAGTCCAAAGATTATAAATCAATACTTAAACTTACCCACTGCCTGTGAAATTTGGAATGCACCATTTAAAGTTTTTTACTCTAAAAGTGAGAAGTTACAACTTTTTACCTTAAACTATAAATTGTTGACTATCAAACAAAATGGAAAATCTCTTTCTAAATTCGATAGATAATTGACATAATTTTTTACAACAATTGGATCATAGAGATAAAATGTTCATTAATGAACTTTGATGATTTTTTCAGCAAGCAGAAAATCAAGATAACTTGTTCATTAATGATCCCCAATGATGTTATAGCATATCAAAAGCCTATTAAAAAACTAAATGTACATATATATATATTTAGATTGGATGAATTTTAAAGAGGTTCATAAAGAAATTCAAAGTGAGGAATCATTTGAAATATTAGAAGACTGCTATACCTCGTCCTGATAATAGGTAGTACTTCATGAAATATTAAAAGAAGACTTTGAAAATTTTAAAGCTATAGTTATGATAATCAAAACAAATGAAAGACAACTAATGATGTCGTGGAAATAAGCTAACCCATTATGACCATTCATGTCATAATAAAGATAATTACTATGAACTTGTAGAGTATCTAGATTGATGGGATCATAATCAAGCATTTTATAGAAGAAAATCTAGGAAAATCCTAATTATTGTTTTTGTTAAAACAAACACAATATGATATTACTATGGTAAGTCTTTTAATGTTTTTACATCTATTTATAATAGTATATGGATAATTAGGCATTACAAATCATATGGCTTTTGATTCTAGGTAGGGGTTATAAAAACTTAAACAATCCTAATAAAAAATTATTGCTAATAGTCAATAGTAATGAGACTCCAATTATAGGGGAAGGATCTTTAACTCTCTTTAATACCTAGAATTTGGGTTTCTTATTTTGATTCTCCTATTTTGATATTATAATGTCTATCTTCTTCTTAAATAACAATAAACTTATCTTGCATTGTAAATTTTTGGCCTAATTTTCACCTTTTTAACATCCAATTAAAGTAGACAATTGGTTATAGTATTAAAAGAGGGAACTTGTATTATTTGGACTTACATTGAAAGAGTTCTGAAAAGTTACATCAAGTTTTGACTAAAGACCATTCGAAGGTGGAGAAAAAAAAATTAAAATTTGGTTGCAATCTTGATGATTGAGGTATGCATATTTTATCTTAAATAATCATTTCCTAATTTAGTTGAAAATATTGATGTCTCAACTATTTATGGGTTCACTTGTAAACTAGAAAAAAACCATCAAAATTCATTTCCATCAATTTTAAACAAAATTCATATACAATTTATGGTTGTTCATTCTAATGTATAGCATCTATCTAAAATTCTAAACTTGGGGGGATCTTTCTACTTTGTTACCTTCATTGATAATTGAACTAGGATGACATAGTCGTGGTGAATGTAGTTAAAAATCAAAGTGAATTTTATTATTACAAAATTTTAACAAATTCATTAAGTTTTAATATAATACACATATTAAAGTTCTTCTAATGGCGGAGAATACCAAAATTCTATACTAAAACATTATTTAAAAGCCTATGACATTATATATCAAATTACATGCATTGATACATCCTAGCAATATGGGTGGTCGAGCTAAAAAAATTTGACTTTTATTGGAACTTTTGTGCCTTATTAATTTAATCTCATATGCCATTGTCGTATTATGGAGAGACTCTAATTTAACAATTTCATTAAGTTTTAATATAATGCACATATTTAAATAAATGAATTTTAGAATGTAACAATAATACCGTCAAATATAACTTCAATCTTTGCCCTCCTTTCTTTTATGCCTTTTCCTTTGAACCTCATTTACTTGATACTGTAACCATTTTATTCTTAGCCTCCTATATGGCTTTGAAATAGTTGGGTCCTTCAAGTTGAACTATATCGGATAAGATTCTATATGACATCTTAATCAATTCATTAAATTTATATTAGTTTGGTTTTTATTATAACCATTACTATCCCCTCCAAGCCAATTCCATGACATTACACAAGTGTTTATTGGTTTCATCTAATACAATTCTAAGTACTCAAATTTTGATTGAATATTGACTATAAGTTTAAGGGCCTTATAACTCGATTAAAAACATCATCTTGTAATGTTACCGATCTTTATCTTCTTATGACACCTTACTACATTCTTCTGCTATCTTATAAGAAAGGTAATTTAAAAAAAATTCTAAATTCATCTCTACTTAAAAATTTAAATATATTTTAATACATAATTTCGTTAAATTAAAATAATATACATTTGCACTTCACTTGTAATAGTAAGTTAGTTAATCTAACTATGTACTATCCGACAATAGCAAACCATTCACTCATCGATCCACATTTTGCTCACCTTGCAACAAATGAAATTATTTAGTTAGTCAAGTACAAGATTAAATAGACTATTAAGATACACATTTTGAAATTATTTCTTAATATCAAATCGTGTAATCAAGGTTATACTATTCTCGATTGACAAGTAACCAAAATCTATTTTCTGCTCACTCCTTTTCGTTGATACTTCTGCATATTATTTAATAAATTGTCTTAAAGTGTTATGAGTATGCATTTAGCCATGAAAGTAAATATTCATACTCTCATTTCTTTAGGTGGTTGACATTTTAGCCAAAATTTATCCCCACTATAAAATGAAACTTACTTCATATGCTACAATATTCTCGATATATAATACATATTTGCTTTAATACTCTTACTGTAGTAACACAAAGTCAAAATTCTAATGGAATAATTTCTTGCCCATTTAATTAAAAATAACAAAAAAAGACTTCTATAGGAAACAACAAGCTTAGAGATTATCAGTGTCTGAATCCATAGAGATTAGAGAGCTTCAAAACTACCACTATGCCTTAGAGGGCTTGAAGACCTTGCGAAAATTGAAACCTAAAACTTTGCTCTTATCACCAACTTTTCTTCTTGTCTCAGTGTTTTACTACTTTTTCTTTGTATTGCTGCTTTCCTGTCAAGGTAGCTTCTTACCTTTGTTTAGCCACTACGATAATCTTACACAGAAATTTCTAAAATACCTTCTAAAGCGCAGAAATAATCATAATTTTTTAACATTTTTAATTATTTGTGGCAAACTGGCAATGGCGGCTTAAGAATATCGCTTTACTAACTGCATAAAGAGTTTTGGTTCTTTATACATATTCAATCGCGACCCCTATTCGACAAATCTGTTATTTACTCATTTTCAAAGTGGATAACTATAAGAAATACCAAAATAGGAGGCTTTGGCATCAAGTGGTATTTGACTCTTCTTTTAGTTTGAATAGTTTCTTGCATAATTGTAGTTGCAATTCTTGGAAAAGTTCAGTTTTTTGGGGGTGTAGTTAATATCTGAGGAGAAATTAATTTGTGTAACATAAAAATAGCTGAATGGCTTTTTTCCAAGAAAAATTCGAGACGTGAATGTATTTAGAGGGGCTTATCGACGAAGAAGGATGATGATCTTGTAGAATTACAGCAAGGGAATGTCTGGACGGATTGGATCTGTTTTGGGCCTCTCCATGAAACGAACCTAATAAATGTTTGATTTGAAGATTTTGTATAAAAATCAAACTTATTCCAAATTGAGTAGATTAGATGACCTAGTCTCAAATTCAAAATTTATTTTTTAAACTTTTGTCATTCATATTTTAATGTATAACAGGTTTTCCCTACTGGCAAGAATTTTAGGGTGCCTAAACGATCATTCAAATTGATAATGGTAAACCATTTCAGAATAAAGCTATTCCAAGTTACCTAGTGGTTAATAATTCGAAATGCAGTTATATTTTAATTGTGTCAAATATAATTTAAAACAATAATCTTCTATAACTAAGCCCACGAGTTCATGCCCAGACAATGAGAAATCGAAAAGACTGGTAACTCATTGTGCAAATGGACAGTGATTATGAAAGTTATACATGTATAACTGTCTTAATGGGAAAACCAATGTCCATAAAAAATGAATCACCCCCGAGAGAAGTAGCTATTGTGAAGCCATATGCAATAAATTTCAGCAGTTAGAATGTTTGATTAATTAATTGAAACACTCGAATTATGTCGACATCCTAGTGAAACACACGTCTCCTGTTACGATTAGTTCATTTCTTTGGGATGAAAAGGTTATTAGATAAACAACTACGAAAAATGTTAAACTAAACTCGTTGTTTATACGCCCTAAGCAAAGTGTGCACATATCCAGTAGATAAAGCAAATTCCAGTAACTTATTAATACTGACTGATTTTTTCTTGAATCATTCGCAATATCTTTACACGGATAAAATATTTTAATGCTAGGGAAACATTTGCAAGCAGATATCATATTTATGTTCAAGTTTTACCAACTTGTCATTTTAGTACTTCACGTATGGAAATGCCATTCCATTGAAGGAAATTTCCTAGCACAGCTATTGCCCTTCAGTAATACGCATAACTGGGCTTATGTAATGGGAGATCTAATGCAGCATTTCCAAGTGCATGTAGCAGAGAGAATGATCATTTTTTGGCGCAAAACCATGGTTAGAATTTACGTAAGAAGCACTTCTGAGATAGAGAACAAACAAGATTATAATCAACTAAGAGATGAGCAAGCTCATTAATATGAAATGCAAAGACCATCTATGAACCTTTTGATTTGATGGCATCAGCCATCAGCTACATTGTTTGACAAATGTTTAAACATAGAGTGGAAGTGTTTGGGTTCTTCCAATCAGGATATACTTGTTTCTAATCAGTACATGCTAAACCTAAAGATAATTCTTTCTTTTCCCCCCCTTCAGATTAATGGCATTTAATAGTAGGCGATGGGCATAATCAAGAAAATTGTAGTTGAACTTGGCAAACATCTTAAACTTGTCCTTTTTTAATTTTCCCATGTCAATCGGAAGTCGGACGGAAAAGTTATTCACGAAAGAAACCAAAATTCAACAATTAATATATATATTTCCTTCTCTTTTTCCTGTTTTCCAACCGAAATTCACTCTATCATAACTCCTTTTACACAATTCAGAAAAATGCAAACCATACCTTGTTGGAAAGATAATGAAACCCTCTACAAGTGTCATGTAGACCACAAAAATCTATTTCACCCCTAAGGGTGTCAAAAATCCAATGCAAGCTACTGCCAACTCAAAGCCACACAAACCAGTGCAGAATGTTGCAAAATCAATAGCTTTCCAATTCTTCAATCAAAAATTACACAAAAAAATATGCTCAGTAAGATCACAAGGCTATCTACAACTTTCCTGTACAACCCAAAATCAATTCACTTGCTAACTAGGTCAAATAATTCAATCAATGATTCTGTCCCTGAAAACACTCAATCTGAGCAGTAAATTTCTATCAAGCATAACTCCCTGTACACGAGTCAAAAAAATCACTACTTTATATCCCTGAAAAGCTAAGATCTCAAACTTCAATTCTTCATGAAATAACCAGACTCCAATTCCATCATTAACAATTTCAAACGTGTCATGCAAGTTTCTGCCATGATCAGTAGTTAACATCCTAATGCAGATTCAGATTTTGAAAATGCATAACTCCCACATCTGCTCTCCAAAAATTATATGCCATATACCATTTTCAAGATAAATGTGTCCTCTCAAACTCTTCAGTAGATCCCTAAAACCAATTCAATTCACAAAAAGTACTAAAATTCCTCCTAATCAGACTGTTCACCAAATCTAACATTTCAACTAGGTTTCTCTCAATGCGTTCAAACAGCCAACAGTCATTAGTCCATAACTCCTACTATACACATCGAAAAATTGCAAAATCAGTGGCATTGGAAAGCTAACGTAATAGGCTTCAACTTTCATTTAGTCCATTTGTTCTAATTCCTTCTCAATTACTTTAGAAAAATTAGCAAAACTCTAGGTTATGGTTTCGGGTACTATTTATTCCAGTCAATAGCAGTAACTTTCCATGCAAAAATTCACCATCTTAAAGCTAAAATTGGACAACACCTATTTCACACTAAAATGTAACCAACAAACCAAAGTTTCAGTGGGAACAAACCTCACCTCATTTGCATAACCACACAATGAGTTATGCTCAAAACAGTATGGTAGGTCAAACTCACAATTTCAGTTTTACTTCCCAACTTCACTTCCTATCATGCCAATTCAATTCCTACTACTATAAGCATCTCAATTGGACACAAAATCAATCCCTACATCATTCCTACATTCACTAGGCATACCTACCAAAAATTGGCAGCACTTACCTCATCAATATTATGCAAGAATAATCATTCATATTCAATTAAAATCAAGCTAACACCACTCATTCATACTACTTCATCAATTCTTACTTCAACCTAACCTTATACCCATCATTTCCACCTATAAGTTTCATTAAATTCAAGCATCCATAATCATAATAAATACACCATAACTCCCATTCAATGTTTCTAACTACCATGGCATTAAATTCATACTTAAAACATCATGAAAACACCATTTAAAGCTTAATTTAAACACTTACCTACTTAGCTCTCCATCTTCAATTTTCTCTTTATGCCCACTTTACACCTTCTCTACTCATTTCTACCACCATACATGCTTCTCATGGATAGAAGACTTAAGTTGTAAGGCAAGGCAAACCTCAAAAATTGGAGGAAGGTAACACTTTGATGAGAAGGAAGAGAATTCGATGGTGAGAGAGTAAAAATGGAGAGAGCTTTCGGGTGGTAAAGGAATTAAAGCAAGAACACTTGATTTATTTCCTTCTCATTAAGCAAAACCGAGAGAGGTGGATAGGGAGCATTTAAGGAAGGTTTAGGTGGCAATAGGTCATTAGTTCACTTAGGAAAGAAAAGTCAAAAGATTCAACTATTATACTTTAATAAAAAAAATCCAACTTATCAACACTTATCAACCCAATTTTCGGTGCTTATAAGTTTTAAGGGTCCACTTATGGGTCCCACCAAAATATGCCATAATTTAATACCAAATAACAGTAGAAAATCAACC
>JANSVI020000730.1:301961-313119 GCA_025434765.2 Erythroxylum kapplerianum | reverse complement strand
TATGATCAGTAAAGATCTTCTACCATTAGTACTGGTATACACTGGTACTACAGATAATAGTGGTGTACAATTATAGCATGATATATAGCGAAAATAGTATATGATGGTATACCATAACATATGTAAACATGTGTATGTAATATTTACCCACATACATATTACATATAGTACCATATACAATATAATTATCCACTAATAGGCATATGTATGTAACCATGTAATACCTAATATTTAACCATAAATATTACTAGTACCAGTAATATAGTATCAGTTATATAGTATATACTATGCTATACTATATGGTATTAACTATATAAATGTATGTACTTACCATTTATATGTAAGCTATACACATTCAGTGTAGACCTTATCTTGTTGCTTACATTCAGGGATTCAGAAATAACAATCCTGATATGTTTAAGGTATAATCAACCATTAGTAGCATGTAAAACATTCATGTCTAGATAATATACCACAGATACACTATATAAATACTTTACACATGTTATAATAGTGGTGATATTATACTGTTATATACCATACAACGTAACGATTGTAACTATAGGTTGTATATCATTAGTATACAAGCAATTACCATATGCTAATATGTGAAAATAATAGTGTATATACTAGTAACATGGGATACTAGTATCCACTATAATATGTGAAAAGAAAACTTATACCTATGTTGTATGGTACTATAATACTATTATGGTATTACCAATTACACATGGTATAATAGTATTATATACACATGTTATAATAATGGTGATATTATACTGTTATAGTATTTGACGATATTGTACTGTTATATTAACAATCTATACATATGTGATTGTTAATGTACACATACCATATAATATGTAAGTGTAGACACATCGTGTTATCTTTATAACTATAATAAATAGTTACACATATGTGTATACATATGTGGTGGTATTATATGTAATGTAGCTTATCATTATATGTATATAACTATACTATGTAAACATATGTGTATAGGATATAAATTTAGATGGGATGAATCCTAGACTTGTTTAAATTAATTCTTTAATTTAAAGCAATATTTTATTTTTCTCAAGAATTATCCATGATTGCTTATTAAGTTGAATTAAAGTAATACAAGATTTAACTTCAACTTAGATAAATAGGGATTGAAGCAATGAACACGAAAGATTAATACGTATGATTAGATCCAAGTATGAATAATAAGAGTTATATGGAACCCTAAACATAAGGCCACATATATCTTCTAGATTAAGATCAAAGCTATCATAAGAATTTATGGAATGAATTAATGCATGCTTATCAGTTTTGATTATAGGGCACTTTAAATCAATTAACTTAAAAATAAGGTTTGTATTCTTGAGAAATAATAAAGGAGTAACTTTAGAAATCTTTTTAGTCTAGGAAACTAATGCTAAAGATTACGAGCAACGAGAAAGGTCTTAGGTGGATTCTTCATATTAATCTTATTTATCTATTGTTTATTTTATTTTATCTATCACCTTAAATGGTTTTTTTATTTGGTATTTTAGTTTCATTAAATTTTCTTTTTAGAATCAATCATTCACTTTATTAGATTAAATAATAGGAAATCAATTAGTATTAATAATTAGAATCCTCATGATTAACACTCACACTCACATAAACTGTATTATAAGAACGATATATGCACTTATCTTAGTGATTTCTTTTAGTATTATTTTGTGTTTTGAGAATTATAATAATCACATCAAGTTTTTGGCGCCATTATTGAAGACGAAAATATTAAGAAAGCCATATTTTTATTAATCTAAATATTTTTATTAATATAGGTTTTTCTTTTATTGTTTCATTTAATTATTCATAAAGCTCTCTTTCTTAATCTTATGTTTTTGGTGAAATTTTAGGATTTGGGTATTTGATGCTACAAATACCAAACATAATGGCAGGAAGGGAAAGAGAGTGTTATGTAAGGGATTGTGTTATGTCATCACTTATAACATCATTAAAGGATTGGAAAAAGAGGCATGGTGATATGTATTTGGCAGTTTAATTGACATTAGTCATGCATTGAGATATTTGTGATGGTGACCACCCCAACCATGAATGTTCAAACATTTCACAACATGTGGTAATCAACTGACCAACCTACTTTTATCAATAATTGGCCTCAATACATCCCCTATAATCTACAATCTAAGGTAAGGAAATCATCCTAATTTTTCATATAATAATCAAGATCCACCCAGATTTCAATAAATACTATAGCTATAGGAGGATAAATCTCTAGAAGCTTATAACGAAAGTTATTATGATAATTAAGGTTTACTTTCAAAAGATTGAAGGGTTTACCCGGAAACTCATATTAGGAAGCTTGTTAAGCTTGTCTTTAAGAGACAACAAGGCACCTTACATAATAACATTGAGCTAAAATCAGGGGAGCAATTAAACACAATGATGTTGAAGAGTGGAAAGGAGCTGCAATTTTAAGAGAAAGAGAAATGGGAGAAGGATAAGGTGGGTATGCAAGGGAAGAAGGATGACATGAAGGAGAAATAGAATACTGAAGGGCTATAGAAGAAAGTGGTTAAAAAGGATAAACTAAAGATGTCATACTTGAGCAGGCTCAAGATATATAGAAAGGAGGATAATTTGGTAAGTTAGCTTTTTAATCAGTTACATGTTATCGTATCTTTTGTTGAAACTTTTTGTAGACGTTGAAGTATACCAAATACTTAAAAGGATATTCTTTCTGACAAGAAGAATCTCAAGGAGTTATCAATGGTTAATTTAAGTGAAGAGTGCTCCTACATCCATCAAGGAAAAAAAGGGTGAAGTATAACTCAATTCAAATACAAAATATGGAAGTAATGAGCATTGGATTACAAAAAAGAGTGAAATCAAGCCTTTAATTTTAGATATATGATAAGTGAAGTGCTTAAGCAAGAAGTTTTAGCTAAAAGACTCATAAAGAAATGCTTATTGGGAGGCAACCCAATATGTAGGTGTTTTTGTTTTAATTTGGTAGCCTTTAGAATCTTTAGTAGTATTTTTGGTTTGTTTTTGTAGTTTTAAAATCATGGTTTTAAGTTTGTTGCAATGTTATTTCATAATAGGATGGAATTTAAAGGAGTTCTACAAGTTGCATAGGCAACATTACCTTGAAGTGCTAGAATAAAGATTATATTTCACTAGCACAGGACAAATATTAATGGCATTAGACAAGGATGAGGATCTTTTATTAATACAAGAATACCAGTTATCCTTACCTTGTTTACATTGTTTCCTATGTTTTTCATTATTCTTATTATGTAAATTGGGGAAAATGTACAACTTGAGTGTAGGGGATCGAATTAACTCTTATGCTTGTCAATTTAATTATAATTAGCTTAATAGGAAAAATTATAGGAAGTTTTTTTTAGGATATTGATCAAGATGATTCATTAATTTATTTAGGCAAATAGTTATGAGCTTTGATGAGTAAGTTTAATTTGCCTCATTAATTTTGAAAATCAATACTTGATTTATACTATGATACTTTTTGTATAATTTGTCCTATAATTGAGTTAGAAGTGATTTTTTTTTAAATTTATTATCCCATATAAAAGAGAAACATATATGAAAAATAACAAAAGATAATTTTTTTTAATAAGCAAGCATCAAATTCCCTCTTTTGGCTTCAATCAAGGAAAAAGATTGAAGTTAAAGAGTAGTTATAGTAGCCATTTGAAATGTTGACCTAATTGAGTTGCCAAGAGTATTCCATGACAAGATGCTTACTTTACTTCAAAACGTTAGGTGTCTTTTCTAACAAGCTTCTAAATGCTCTTGTGTTATTGATTTTATATTTCATTTAATAAAGGGTTATGGAAATGTTTAAAAGTTAAAGCATTTTTCTCAGTAAGTTCACTTTATGAATTAGGTTAAATTATATGATTTGACTTAAAATTTGAAAGATTATGGAGTGAATTGAATTGATTTTTAATTTGAAGCAAGAAGCTAAATGCTTATCAATTTGATGAACTTTGAATTTGAACGAATGAGGGAGAATCTTGATTGATATTATTGATTTATGAACTCTCTCCTATAGTTACCATATTTAAGTTATAACTAATAAGAATTATTTGCTTAAGGACAAGTAAATACTTGTGGTATAATTTGATAAGTAATAACTACTCAATGTTTTTAGCATAATTTTGGAAAATTTGGCTTATGTTTTGATTATTTCTATAGAAATTAGTACTTAATTTAGTTTGTGTTTCATTTACAGACCTTTTTTAGCTCTCAATAAATAACGAGTCAATTTGAGCAAGTTGGAGAAGTTTTAGAGTACTTTTGGATGAACATAGTTTAAACATGGCCCCATGTTCACTAACAAAGCACTTACACGATACCGTGTAGCATACTGGTATAATTTGCTTCTTTAATAATTTGGCATATGAAAGAGTACGATCCAAACACAACCTCATATGACTAACATATTCCACCTTGGTGTATACTACTTCTTTACCTCATATGACTAACATATTCCACCTTGGTGTATACTACTTCTTTAACAACTTGCTATATGAAGAAACATTCCCAAATATGGTCATATGTTTAGTAACACATTCAAATATAGGCCTATGTTTGAGACCTATATTAGTGGAATTTGGTTATTGAAAAGAAGCTGAGAGTGTAATGAAGTAAGATAGGATCAACACAAGCCCTTATCAGCCCTGTATTGGATAAAATTTTAGGGTTTATTTAGATAAAAGGGGGAAAGATGTGGTGAAAAAGAGGAGAATTGTTTAAGAGCATCAAAGACCAATCGATAAGATTTAAGTAAGGCTAAAGGATAGGAGAATGACCAAAGGAGAGTCAAGAACACATCAAGAAGGAAGCAACATTAGAGAAAAACAAGAAGTCTATTAAAATTCCATCAAGAACTTCAAGATTTAAGATCTACAAAAACTATTTCTTATTTCTTATCTTCTTTATTGTTCATTATAATTTTTTATTTGAATATGAACTAATTACAATATAGATATGAACCTTTGTTGTTTTGAATTTATTTTTTTAATTTAGTGCAAGATTACAATTTTCTTTTCATGTTTGTTTATTGTGTTGAGTTAAAGCAATAATTGTAGAAGATTTAACGTTAGATTTCATATGTAGGGATTGAAGTAGCGAATGAGAAGATTCATACATATTATTATATCAAAGCATGAATAATGAGAGTTGCATGAAACCTTATAGATAGGGCATATAAATCTTGTGTTAATTACCAAAAAAAGTCTAAACTTTTGTCAGATTTTTAATTATAGTCTGAACTTTAAAAGTAGCAATAAAATGTCCAAACTTTTAATTTTTTCGATTCTAACAAGAACATCAAAAAGTAGCAACAAAATACTCAAACTTTCAATTTTTTTCAATTCTAGCCTGACGTTAGTATTTCCGTTGAATTTGCTGACCGACTTTTCACGTAGAAACCTTAACTATTAATACACATTAACCAAAATTAAAACAACAAATGAAGATTAAAAAAACGATGTCATTTAGTCACATAATTAAAACGATGATATTGATTAAAAATGACCTAAATTAAATTACGTAGCTCCAACGACCTTATGCTTTAATTTCAATTTTTCCTTCATTTTCAGTTTGTTATCTCGACACCCTCATCCTTCGATTTTTAGATCATGCAGCTCCGACTCATTCACCCTAATGGCATTAGGAGAACGAACTAAAAACAAAGAGTTTATTGATATAATATTCTATAATGCGAGAGTAGTTTGGGATGTCAAAAGAACAAATAGTAAACAAAAGGCTGAGAGCATCGAGAAAACAATAGATAATATCGAGCTAGAATTGAAATTTTTTTTGAGCATTTTATTGTCACTTTTTGAAGTTTGGGCTAGAATTTAAAAAATTTGAAAGCTTAGGTATTTTATTACTCCTTTTTAAAATTCAGGCTATAATTAAAAAATTAATGAAAGTTTGAGCTTTTTTTTAGTAATTAACCCATAAATCTTTTAGGTTAGGGTTAAACCTACAATAGGAATTCATTGAATGAATTAATGCATTCTTAAGGGTTTTGATTAGAGAGAACTTCTAGTTAATCAACTTAAGGATATGGGTTGTATGTTATAAGAAATAATATAGTTCTAACTTTAAAATTCTTACTAGTCTAAGATACTAAGGTTAAACATTAAATCAGGATAAATTTGAGTATAGGAAAGGTTTTACTATATTCTTCATCTGAATTTTATTTATTTATGAGTTATTTTTTTATCTATCACCTTGATTGATTCTTTTTTAATTGTTATCTTAGTTTCTTTAATTTTCCTTTTTAGAATCAATCATTCACTTATTAGAATAAATAATAAGAAACGGTTTGTACTAGTAGTTACAGTCTTTATGGGATTAACTCTTGCCTACTGAAACTATACTATAAGAGCAATAAATGCGATTGCCTAAGTGAATTCTTTTAGTAAATTTTTTTGTTTCTAGAATTATCATAATCACATAAAGTCTTTAGTGTCAAGGATTAGAATATTAAGAAAGCCTTATTTTATTAATATAATCATTTTCTTTTCTTTTTGTATAATCTTTTTATTAATCTAGTCATTTTTCTTTTCTAATTATTTTCTTGAAAATTAAAGAATAGTATTAATAATGGACCAAGCCTTGGGTTCAAGGAATAATTAACTTAAAATGCATAAAATGAAGATATATAAGTAGAGTTTAAATAAGTTTGGATATTCTAGAAGGCTTAAAATAAAACATTAAACTACTGATTGTTACATATTTACAACTTATATCTTGTCACAAACACCATCTTCCGGTTATAACTTAAGTGAGTGCTAAAGTAGGAGATCTTTTATTTTGCTAATATTCATAAAAGCTAGTATTTGAACATTCGAGTTATAGAAACTGAAAAGCCTAGAATTCCTTTCCCTATAAATTGAGTAGATTGTATAACCAAAGCTAATCAAGAACAATACATAATCATTCTTACGAAGTATTGGGATTAAATCCCAATTGATGATATTGTTCCAAGTAGTGTGAGAGCAATATAGATTACATTTACATTGTAAATCCCTCTATAAGAAGCTAGAAAATGGACAATAGAAAAATAAATGTTGCTTAGCTTTAGAAGCTAATAAGTAGAGTCTGTACATGGGATTAGGTGGATTAAGAGGCCTTTAAAGTTGTTTAATGTGCTTAGGCTATCTCTGATAGTTAACCATAGGGTGAAAGCAACCTTAGGTATAATGCTTTTATTATATACCAGCTTAAACCATACAAGTTTGGGAGCATGGTTCTTGAATTAATTCTTGCGCGAGGCATTGGTGAAGAAACTAATCGAGTTCCCTAACCAAATAATATTATCTTCAAGGTTGGTACTAGGAAGGTAGCTAGGAAAATGTGGAGAGGATAAATTTGCTTCCTTGTTATTGCATAACCATTCACCTCGTCAGATAAGCTAATTAACCCTTACATTATCTTGAAAGTGTAGCATGATGCTTTAAAAGTTATAATGAAGATATAGAGGCCCATAGAGCTCCAATTTTCATACCAAAGCCAAGTAGAGTTGCCATTCATTATCCTCACCTTTGTTTGTCTTTGAATATTAGTTATGAGCTTTAGAAGCTTACATAAATAAGGAAGTGTCTTTTCTAGGTTTGATAGTCCAAAAGTTCTTATTCTTTAGCTTATTACTATTGATCAATTTGACCATAATGATTCATTACCGTTAATTAAGCACCATAATCTTTTGGAGAGCAACACTTTATTAGTTATGGAGATAGATTAAATGCTTAATCCATACTCATTTTTTGGTAAGCATATTATGTTCTAACTCATTTTTGCTTAAGCTTTCTTTAACCATCACCTGAGCAGAGGAAATTCCTTAAAAGCTTAGTCTTGTTATTTCCACTAGACAATTAGCAGAACTAAAGGCTTCATAGGAGGGCACTATGAAGCTTTTGTCCTTATTTATACATCACCTGGACATATTACTTAATGAAACCAGTGATTTTCATCAAACAAGAGACTAACTTGGCATTAGCTCCACATAAAAGGAGCAAGTCATCTATCAAAGCTAGGTTGAAGATTCTTAGTTGCTTGTATTTCCTATGAAGCCCCTTTCCTGATTGATTTTGTACTCTATTAACCTAGTTAATATTTCAATTGCAATTGCACACAGATAAGCAGAAAGAAGATCTTCTTATTTGATTCCTTTAACCCATCTAAATAATTTGAAGCATCACCGTTGATTAAAACACTGTAGTAATAATGCATTAAGCACTTCATTAGATAAATTAAGGTGGGAAGCTAGATGAATTTATGGTAGCTAGGATGAAATCCCAATCTAAGAGAAGAGATTATTTCTTAATTTTTTAGTCTCATGTTGGAGGAAATTTTAGGGTTTCTTTAGATGAAAAGGAGAAAGGCATGGTGATAGAGAGGAAAGCTATTTAGGAGGACTAAAGACTAGTTAATAGGATCCAAGGAAGGTTGGAGAACAAACGGACGACTATCGGAGAATAAAAACACTTCAAAAAGGAAGCAACTCTGAAGAAAAGCAAGAAGTCTATCAAGATTCACTCGAGAATGTCAATATTCAATATCTACGATAATTCATTCTTATTCCTTATATTCTTTGTTGTTTACTGTAGACTTTTTTGTTTGATTATGAACTAATTAGAATATAAATCTATATTAGGATGAACCCTAGACTTATTGTTTTGCATTGATTTTTTGATTTAATGTAAGATTCTAGTTTTCTTAAGAATTATTCATACTTAGTTATTTTTAGTGAATTGAAGTATAGAATGTAGAAAATTTAACTTCAGATTTCATATATAGGGATTAAAGTAGCAAATAAGAAGATGCATATTTATGATTAAGTTAAAGAAAGAATAATGAGAGTCACATGGAATCCTATAAATAAGGCCACATAAATTTTCTAAGTTAAGGTCAAACCTATCATAAGAATTTATCGAATGAAATAATATATCCTTAGTGGTTTTGATTAAAGAGAACTTTCATTTAATTAACTTAAGAGTTATATGTCTTAAAACATTATATAGATATAAGTTCCATATTACTATTAGCCTAGGAAACTAAGGTTAATCATTAAATCAGGATCTATCACCTTGATTGGTTATTTCTTATTTCTTATTTTGGTTTTGTTTATTTTCTTTTTAAAATCAATGATTTACTTTATTACATTAGATAATAAAAATGATTAGTACTAGTAGTTATAGTCCTTGTGTAAGATTCTCGCGTTCACGTTAACTATACCATAAAAATGATAAATGCACTTGTCTTAGTAACTTTTATTATTTTTTTATGTTTTCAAAATTATAATAATCGCATCAACCTGCAACTAGACAACGACTATAGTTGAGATGGTTATGTGCAACGTAAGTAAATTTCAAAATTTCAAAAATTGTATAATACTTTTCATCATATAGTTGATTAACAATTAATTGTTATTATCAATAAACTTTTGATAATTGAAATTGAGTAAATTATAGAGATGGATTAATAATTTGTCAATTGAATCATTCAAATTAAAATAAGAGGAATAATCAAGAAGACATGTAAGTTTAATTCACATTATGGTATTGGTTCGTAATATCATGTATATATAACTTTGGAAATGATGATGTGTTATTTATGTGATAACGCATCAATGTTATGGTGACATAACATGTCCACACAATTTTGTAAGATTTATAAAGTCACATGTACCATTATCGTTGATGTGAATGCTAATGTCTCTTTTATTTGGCTATTATAAGACAATTGAATTTTTGAAAAGTAAGAAGATTGAAAATTTCAAAATTATTAAAAGGAGTAGCAAGTGAAAGAACTAATTATACCATTACCCCTTTTATTTGTATGATCTTTTATTTGTTAACAATGATTCATTTCTAAGAGAAATTTAGAATTCAAATAATAAATTTCCTAAAATGTGCAAATATTTTCTATATCTTTAAAAGTATCTTTATTTAAAAAACGATCTAAGAACACATTTTCTAAAAAAGATCTTTTATTGGATTTTTACTAAGTTATTTTAATATAAATTATTATGATATTATTCAAAAATTCATATTTGACTTATTTTAATAAATGGTCATTTAGTATTTTTAATAACATATAAATAATTTTTGAATAATATGTTAATTTTCTAATTAGTTAAAATTTAAAGATTTATATCTTTTATCTTAATAGTTTAACAAGATGAAGATATAAAATAAACATACTATATTTTGCTCAAGAAAAATTGGACAAATCAAACTTTGTTTGATGAAATTGAAGTATGAATTAGCAGTAAAAATTACAAAGGTGATGACTTTGGACACGATTCGGAGTCCGAGAGGATAACGAATGCAAATGCTGTGCACCCTCTAACAGTTCTCTCCGAGTGTCACGCTTGCAGAAGTGGCAAAGCGTACTGGAGAGCTGAAGCTCCTACGAGAAGCCCATGGCTACCCTCGCTTTTCCTTACCTCGATTCCTTTCTTGCAGATTCTCCTCCCACTAACCGCCTCTCCCTCTTCCGCTCCATTTCTAGGCCTTTTCCTACCCACCGTCGCCACAGACGCCGCTGGCACTTAACTAGAACCGTCGTCTCTGCAGCTAACATCTCATCCGCGGTTGCCCAGCAGCGACTTTCCTCCACTGACCCAAACAATCAGCTGCTTAAGCCTTCTGTCCTTACCTTTCAACAAGCCATTCAGCGACTTCAGGTACAGTCCTTTTCTTATTGAAAAATTTTCACTGTCTTTTCTTGCTCCGTTTGAGAAGAATAAACTAAACTAACCTTTTGTGTTGAAGGAATACTGGGCTTCAGTAGGGTGCGCGGTAATGCAATGCAGCAACACCGAGGTACTCCCACTCCTCGCTTTGATTGCTTTATCAACCTTTATTCCTTGCCTGCTTCATGCACTGTTGTGTAACTTATGGTTTTAAACAGGTTGGAGCTGGTACTATGAATCCCCTGACGTTCTTAAGGGTTCTTGGTCCAGAGCCGTGGAATGTTGCGTAAGTTTGGTTGATGTTGAATGTGGATATTAAATTAGTACAGCTTCTTTCATTTTTACTATTATTTCTGTAGATTCGAGTACAGCTACTAAACCAGGTACTGAGTTCTGCTAATTTGGTGGCTCCTGGCTTCT
>JANSVI020000728.1:108947-121122 GCA_025434765.2 Erythroxylum kapplerianum | reverse complement strand
GTGACTAACTGCATGGTGTTGTACGTATCACTTAACATAATCACAAGCTTGAGTTATTTTACCCACAGTGTATTAGGGTGATAACATGTCTTTAAATTTTTTTCCTATGTTTGAATCAGGAAAGGATATCCTTGTTGTGGCGAATAACTGCATGGTGTTGTACTTATCACTTAACATAATCACAAGCTTTAGTTATTTTACCCACATTTTATTAGGGTTTTTCCTTCTCTTTGATGAAGGAAAAATATATTGCCATGTGGCTGAAGTTTATTTCAGTTGTAGCATATAACATGGTTTTTCTAAGTTTCATTTATTGGTGATATGCATGTTTGTGGAGAGTCTTGTGCTGATTTGGTGTTTTCTCATAAGCACGCAACAAAAGCATAAGCCACATTCACTAAAGGCATCTTGTCTTTTAAGATTTTCCTATGGTTGAATGAGGAAAGGCTATCCTTGTATAATTTAGCTTACGAATGTGTTGATTAGTTTTGCCATCAGCAGATAACACATTCGTAAGCTAAATTATACAAGCCACTTCATTTGTTTTTCTTTCCCTTTTCCTTTTGAGAAGAGGCTATTTGTGTTGTGGCTTATGAATTTAGGAAAGGGATAATGTAATGGTGCTTCAAATGCTGTTGCATTTTGTGACCTTCACGGCATTGTCCATCACCAGCCTTGTAAACCTGATTGATATCTGCTTTTTCTTTCTCATTTATTGAGCAAGAGTGTAGTGATATCGTGTCTTCTTGATCATATTAACCATTGTTTTGTGTTATTTTCAACATTTTTATTCGGTAGAAACTTTGATTATAAATTTATTGATGAATTGTTTATCAAAATTACTCAATTTCCACGGTCTCAGTTTGTTCTATTTTTTTTATGTGATAAGATTCGACCTCTATGGAGACATTACTTCCAAAACACTCAAGGACTTATCTTTGTGGTTGATAGTAATGACCGTGACCGTATAGTTGAGGCAAGGGATGAGCTGCATCGAATGCTTAATGAGGTATGAGCTTCATTTTGATATTTATGGACTTTAATGGGAATTGGTGAAACAAGTTGTATATCTAGTTTATGCTAAGTAGCTGATTTGTTAGAGTTGAACTAGGATTTGATGTTGCTACAACTAGATTTTATGGTCTGGAATTGGACCCCTGTTTCTGCAGCTTCCTCTGAAATGGAGTTACATATGATTTTTAATTAAAAATATTTCCTCGTTCATGTTACTATAGTCCCTGTTCATGCTTTTAAAAGCTTGGTACAAATCAGGCAGTGTGATGACTTCTTCTGAAGTTCAATTTTTATCTCTGCCTAGGATGAATTGAGGGATGCGGTGCTGCTTGTGTTTGCTAACAAGCAAGACCTTCCAAATGCTATGAATGCGGCTGAGATCACTGATAAGCTTGGTCTTCACTCACTTCGTCAACGCCACTGGTATGTTGATTCTAGCGACCTTCCCTTGAATTTCCATACAAACATTCTACTTTCCTTTACGATGCTTTTTTTTTATATTGGAAAACAAATAGCGCACAAAATACTGTCTGATCTCTTATCCCCTCTTCAGGTATATTCAGAGCACATGTGCTACTTCTGGCGAAGGCCTTTATGAGGGACTGGACTGGCTCTCCAACAATATTGCGAGCAAGGTAGGGGTATGGTCTCTCATATTCAAATCTTCATAGTGAACTACTCACTCACATATCATTTTCAAATTTCCTTTGGCAGGCATGATAGTGCAGATGGCTAACTAGAATGCGTCATTTGGTCACCGAAATGAGCCTTTGCTAGGTTGTTTGGAGTTGGGAATTTCTTATTTGGTAATTTGTTTTGATATTAAGATGACATAGTAGTGCTAAATATCCATGTAGATTCTTCAATAAATCTGATTGTTATATATATATGTAGTGCAATTATATTTCAAACAAAAACACAACTATTGTTTTATCTTTCACCCTTCGGAATTCAGAGAGGTATATGCTGTGATTGACAATACACGTTGGGCTCTTTGGCAATTCACCAAACTTTATAAAAAGAAAAGTTTTATGAATCCAAGGATCCTAATCTGGCCAATCTTAAACAGCTAAGGATCCAGATTTTTGGTAGCCATCGCGTCATAGTTGGGATAAGACTTGATACAAACTGGACTTGGACTTCCAGTGGGCCTTTGTTTTAGAAAGCTTTAGCCGATCACCAGTGTATGTGGAGGAAATAGTTCTAGAACTTACCGTCAAGCACGAGCCTGCCCAGTTGCTGCTTCGAAACAACGCAAGTTTACGTCCTAACCTTGTACAAAGCAATTTCCCTTCTTCAGAACAAACCCGCGCATCGCCTGTCACAACCTCACAGCGAAAGGTCAAATATCCAGTTGGACTGCAAACTATGTCAAGAATGAATAATTAGATTGCAAGGTGTCATGTTTTTAATAAGTGAAATGAATTCGTTAAATTGCCCAATCCAGACCATCTACAAAGTATTAATACAAGACTGTACAGAAACAGGTTGCTACAAATATCCCCGTAATCAAAACAGCCAGCAGAAGTGATGATATTGGTTACCCTACGTTCCATCTTCATTTGAGTGAGTATTTGAATCCATCAGTAGCTTTGTGAGCTACTAGCATTTCTCTAGTAGCAAGAGCATATTTCTCTGTTCTACAATTCCTGAATAGGCTTTCATTCCTTTCTTGCCAAATGGAATACAAAAAGCTGTTGAAGCTATGGCACAGACATTTTTATGTTATGCTACTGTATGTTACGAATCTTAGGTGCGAGAGCTTTTAATAAGGGAGAGTTGGTAGAAGGAGAGTCATTTTTGATCTACTGTTAAGGTTTTCTTGATATCTTCATGGAGAAAAAATCAATCACCAAAAGAAACAAAACAATTCATCAAACTTCATGAAAAAATAAAAGCTGCGACAGATAAAACTTCTATGGCCAGCTAGTGTTTAATCGTTGTAGATTGTTGGTAAGGTAGCAATTCACAGCGGATGCACTATGAGAAGTGAGGCTCATGTGCTGGCTTGAAGCTGACGTAGGAGGGAAATATGTCAAAACATTCTCGCATTTGTAAGCCAGGGTTGTAACGTAACCTAATGGTTGACAAATGCTCTTGTACTCGAGTTTCCATCCTCTCGATGAGTTCCTTAAGAGGGAAGTGACAGGCCCACAATTATATCTCATATGCTAACGATGTGTCCTAAATCTATATAAGCAAAATTGAGATTCCAAGTTAAAACAAATACATTATAACTCTAATTGAGTATCCATTCTCTTCCAATCCATTTCCTGGCTTAAGATTTGGAGCCAAAACGTCTGAGTTAAATACCTCATGATTTTTCGTAGTTCAAAATAGTTTGAGTCAACAAACAAGAGTCAAAGCGTAGATCTAAATGCATCAATCGGTGATATTTGTAAAAACGTCAATAATTTCATATATATTCTATAAAGAATTAAAAAAAGTTTGTTATAACGAGTCATAATAGAGATTTCCAACACCATTAGTAGAGATGATAATTTTTGACCCATGGACCTAAAGTTAGTTGTTTTTCAATGGATCGACCCATAGGCTAGGCCAAGGCCCATACTGACTTGAGACCTAATTATTTTAAACAAAACAACATAGTTTTACTTAGAAGAATTCCTAGACTTGGACAACTCAAACCTAGATCCAATTAAAAAAATTATATTGTTATATATTTTAAATTTTAAAAAATTACTTAAAAAATTGGCAAGAGCTAGTCCATGGGCCAGCCCATTGCTATCCTTTACTATTAGCAATCAAACAACAATTCAACATTAGATACGTCATCCAACATTGAATCGCATAATCAACCTATTATCCTTGATGATTTTAGGGAGGAGATACGATTATTGCTAATCCCATTGTTGTAACTTATAAACTAAAGACAATAATCCATTACCCTAAAATCAATTCAAACACACCAATTCTAGTATATCACAGTGGTAAGTAATAATTGCAAATTAGATTACATTTTTAACATGACTTTAAGAGTGCTTTACTTATGTTTTTGATGGTTTTTATAGGATATTTTAGCTTCCCAGTGAATAAACATATTTGGGCAAATTATAAACAAGTTGGAACAATTTCCCATGATTTTAGAGGAAGGATTCAAAACTTGGTTCCTTGACATAAGTTGATATTAGAGATTCGTGTCGATAGTAATTTTTACAAAGTTGGAGGTTTTCTATATAAAAGTAAGGGGGAGTAACATAGGTTTAACAAAAATTTGTGTTAGACTCATGTTGGTATTATGTTATAAGGGTTTTCTAATATAAAAAGATTAGGGAGACTATTATAAAGGGGCATATGATACAAAAAACAAACTAGAGCATCTTGTGACAAGAAAGTAGAAACTCTAGAGAAAAAGAAAGGGATTTCCATCGAGATTCAAGCGAAGAACTTCAAGATTTCAATATCCACGAGAATTATCATTTTTAATTTTGTATTCTTTCTTGATTGTTTTTGATTTTCTTTATCTTAGTATGAACTAAAATGAGATAAATCGAGATACGATGACCATTAGACTAATTTGTTTGGATTGCTTTTTGATTTAATAAAAGACCTAAGTTATATTATAAATTCATGATTATTTCTCATGTTTGGGTTGATTTGGTAGTGTTTTTTTACTCAATTTTAGATTTCATATACATGTATAGATTATGACATGAATAATAAGAGTTGCACTAAATGTTTGAGATATAAGATTGCATAAATCTTCTAAGTTAGTAACAAAGAAAGTCATAGAACAAGATAATGCATTCTTAAGGGTTTTGATCACAATGACATTTCAGTTAATTAAATTAAGGATAAGAGTTGTATTTCTGGAGAAATAATATAGTTATAACTTTAAAATTTCTACTAGACCAAGAAACTGGGTTTAAAAATTGAATCTAGATAAATTTAAGTATAGAAAGGTTATAGAAGGATTCTACATAAGGATTTTGAATTTCAATTAATTGTTTCATTATTGTTATCTGCTTTTTTTATTTTACATTATTAATTTTGATTTTGTTAATGCTTTCTTATAAGTCAGTCATTCATTTTGTTATATTAAATAGTAGGAAGATAGTTATTACTAATACTTATAGTCCTCATAGAAATGATAATCATATTCACTAGACTATATTACAAAAATGGTAAGTGCATATATTTAGTTGATCTTAAATATTGTTCGAATTGTGAACACTCATCAAGATTTTGATGCTATTGATGAGGATTAGGATATTAAGAACATTTTGTTTTTATTAATCTAATCAAAGTTTCTCTTCTTTTTGTATTTGTTTACTTTAGAAATTTCTTTTTTAAAAAAATATTTTTATTGAATTTCAAGATTTAGATACTTTAGCTTATGACTAAAATTAGACTCGGATTACTACTTGAGTTAGATCTATAAGTTGAAAGGAATTTACTTTGAACTTTAAGAGAGAGAAACTTAAGAATTTGAAGGCAGCTAAAAGTCCTTCGGTTATAACTACCAAATATAATGGTAAGATATGGGGGACAACATCCTATGAGAAATTAAGATATGCTTTTGCAGAAGGAAGCTTGATGTATACTAAGGTTTGTATAACACCTGACATTGTATTTGTATTAGAATGTTATACAAATAACAGAGCTATCCAGGATTAGATCACTAGAGAGATGCACTTCAAAAGACCAAAGATTACATGCTTTGTATAGAAGAATCGACAATCTAGAGGTAATATGCTACTAAGATTTAGATTTTGCTTGGTATGCTAATTCACGAAAATCAAAATTAGGTCATATCTTTATATTTTCCTATAGAACCATATCTTGGAGGAGTACCAAGCAGTCTTTAACTGCTACTTCCATCAAGGAGTTTGAGTTTATTTCTTGTTTTGAGGCTACATCATATGGTGTGTGGCTAAAGAGTTAAATATATGGGTTTAGAGTTATAGATTCCATTTCTTGGCCATTGAGAATATATTATGACAATTTAGTTATTATTTTTTTGGCTAAAAATAACAAGAGTAGCAGTCGGAGTAAATACATCACCATTAAGTTTTTATCTATAAGGGAACATGCTAAGGGAAAGAAAGTGGTCATTTAACACGTTAGCATTAAATTAGCGATAGTTGATCCTTTAACAAAAGGCGTTGCACCAATGAAGTTCAAGGATTGTATTGTTAAGATGTGATTGTGTTCCATTACATAATTTTAATTATATGAACAATGCAGTTTTCATGAAACTCTTATAATATTTTCTCATAATATGGTGCACATTATGGAATTTTGAGAAAATTGATTATTTTGGACCTAGAATAAACACAAGGTTTATTCATTAAGTAATGCTACTGTTTTCAGGATGATACAAAATATAGTATATTGTAATATATAGAAGATAATACTTAACTACTAGAGGACCTATCACCATGATTCTTATATTATATTTAGATCAGATTAGTATTTGATACCAAGTTAAACATATGGAATAAGTGGGAAAATATGAGAACTTTTCATATTTTAGTTTAATACCTATAAATGGTGGTCCAACTTTATGAATTTAATAGATATTAATGTCATATGTTTATGGTAACAATCAATGTGTTTAGTGGAAGCACATTGATATAGTCTTTGTAGCAGATATTTGGGGTCCCCCTAAGCTTCTTTTATGTTCTAAAATTATACACCATGAAATTGGTAATTTACATCTTAAAAGAATTTCAAAACGCAGACTCTTCAAGCAAAAAAAAAGAAGGTTGGAGTTATTTCATTTTCTTCCATATTGAGCTTATATGTTATTCTAATGTATATTTTTGTTGAATATATATGTTAGAATTGACTATAAATAATTGTAAAAAAATGTAGAAGAAGGGCAAGAAAGGTGAGACAATAGAAAAGTGACTAAAATGGAAATTTTTTTTGGTTGGTTTGGTTATTAAAGGTTTTAATTGTGAATTGGGTTAATGAGATTCGGTCACTTTTGACACTAACTCATTGCCTTAACACTTAATAAACTTACATAGGAACCTTTTTCAACCCCAAAGTTTACATTGACAAGTTTGTGCTTGTAGATCAACAATGCACTTGTATACAAAATGTGTGATTTTAAACTTCAAATTTCCATTAGTTTTAGTGATACAGTGCATTTCTTCCCATTGTGCAACCTCTAGATTCTTCCTAACCCTTGGTTATATATTGTTTGTGGATTTAAGCATTACATCCCCTTTTTTTTAATAAATTTCAGTTATTAAGGTAACTAGACATCCTCTGGAAAATATGTAAAGTTTTTTGTTCAAGCTTCACAAATGACTCCCTTAAATGTATCTTATATGTTGTTATGAACAATTTTATACTTTGGTTTTGGGCTCACAAGTGTCATAACAAAAGTCTTTAGTTTCCTTACTTTTTGAAGACATCGTAGGCCTTCTTTAATATACTCTTCATTGCTTCATTATCTTATTGAAGTCCATTTTCATTTTGTAACTCCTCGCTTGCCAAAATAAAATTTTATATATGTGGCCTTTATACAGATTAGACAAATTTGCATAGACATGTCAAACACATTTCCTATGCTCATTTTCTAGGAAGAGATTCCTTAATACACACATTAAACCTTAATAATGAAAAAGAGAAAGTAATGTAAGTAGAATAATTCAAAGAACATATAGAAATGAACATAATTTGTATGAATACTTAGATATTACCTTTTTTGACCATTTAAAAAAGTCCATGCTTTCCTACTTCAATTTAGATCTTCAATAAGAATATTAAAAAATGAATGCCAAGATTGGTAATTCTCCCTTTTAAACATAGCCTAAGATCACAACCAATTATAGCTAATAAAACACCTCCATGGAATATCTTAAAAAAATCCATCTATCAAATTATTTTTCAACAACCACCAATAAGATCATACTTAAATATACTAAATCCCATATAAAATCTCTTAAACATTGGTTGTTTAGATTTTTCATCTAGTTTAGTTTGAATAATTAATTGTTCATCTTTATCTGTCCATCGTGACTCTTTTCCATAAAACCATAACTTCATATAATAACCTTTCATAGATCCTTGTACCATCTCAACAACTTCTTATTAGCTCTATAAAACTAGGATTTAGTCACTTATAACATACACTTTCTTTAAATATTATCCATTATCTCACTATTGCCTACTTTTTATTCCTCCTAAACTTATACAAAAATTCCTTTCCTATCTATTTCTTAAAAGCATGCTTATTTTTGTGCAACTATGCTTGTTTTTCATTATCTTTATAACATACATTTTTTCATTTATAGTCTAACTAACTTATAGCCTAAATGAACTTTGTAACTTATAAACAACCTCAGTTCTCATACAAGATCTTGTCATTAAAGCATCATATCAATTTATAATAGCCTAATTTCTGATTACTTCCCTAAACTACATCTCATCCTTACACTACAATTTCAAACCAAAAATCCTTCATTTCCATTTTGGGATTAAACATAATGTATTTCTTCCTTGTAAAAAATGCCTCGCACCATCTATTATCATTACGAATTGACATCTTTATATTCTCTACACCATCTTTGTGAACTCCCTTCTTTATCATGGTGTTAGTTAAACTCATCTCATCAACTTTTTAGGAAATTTGTATTAAATAGATATTACTCAATGCCCTTTATTTTATGACACTCCTTTTAACACTAGCATCTTAAGTTCATCAAGACCCATAGCCTTGATCTTACTCCTAACATATATTTGTTAATGTTATTTCTTTCCAACCTCTTACCATAATGAAATTCAAAATTTATTTATTACAAATAATTGTAATATTAGTTTTTAACAAAGCATATTAAAGTTTATGAGGTTGTAATAAAAAAGTTGGCGGTCACTTAAGATGTTGCAAAAAACAGCTATGAAGAAAGGTGCATCACTTCAAATATAATTCAAGAAGCATATGTCAAATGGCTGACTATGATACAAGTTGTCATGTAAAGCATAAATTACGTCCTCGAATAACCTCTGTAGTCGTCGTATTGTTCCATGAACTCGTCATTGAACTTCTTGAAGCTGGACAAGATTGCTGGCATGTCTTCCTCAGCTGGTAAAATAGTTGTTCTCAGGTGAAAGACCCTGTCAGGACAGGACAGGCAGTCATTAATGGTATTTGTAAAAGGTAAGAGCAGAAAACAAAAGCAGAATATGAAATTCTTTCTTAAAAACATAAAGATAAAAAGTGTAACACTTGAAGCCCAGGAATGCAATAAGAGACCATTGCGTGCCAACTACAGTTAAGGAAAGAGAAATTCCATTGGGCAAAAGTTTCAATCATTTTTTCTAAATCTTGTTCCAAGAAAAGCCTTTTATTACTCTGACTAAAAGTGATTATGGAAGGAATAAAGTTAGAAGCATATACCCTTCTTTCTGTCCGAATCCTGAACCTGGGACTGTGGAAATGCCAGTGGCTTCCAAAAGCTTGAGACAATAAAATACATCAGGAACTCTTCCAGCCTTTTTGGCAGCCTCTATTGCGAGGGGTGGCAATCGGATTTGAGGAAAAGAATACATGGCACCTAATAACAATTCATTATGTCAGTAGAAGCGCCATCAACTATAAGATTAATGTAGTCCATGAAAAGCAAGAGAATAATACATTTAACAGCAAAATAACTTGCCCTCTATAAGATTGCAAACCACATTTCTGCAGCTGTTGAATCCATCAGTCATTATCCTTGCTCTTCTCCTCAATGATTCAAGGATACCTTTGCTGCAAGTTTTGATGTTCATGTAAGTTGTTAGTCACTCATATGGTAAACATCCTTGAGGTTATAAACAATAAAACATAGATATTTCACTTGACTCTTTGATTCTTATTAGAGATTGGGAAAGAAATGTTGCTCTGTTGAACAAATTTTACTCCCAAGTGATATCTGTGTCGAAAACTTTCAGAAAAACAATCTGATTAGCATGAAAAGAAGCTACAAATGAACAAAATCTCAGCATGCATACCTTTCCCTAACGTAGGTCCATTAGCAGCAAACGACAGAATGCATTAGAAAACGAATGACTTGATTGATAGTACTTGGTATAGAAATGTTACATGCATCACCAGTGCATTGTGCACATTGATCCAGAAAGCTAGCTTTTCTTCATGTTTCATCTTTCTGGGATCAACTTCTTCCAACCGAGATACAAGTGACCTGAACCAAACTTAAGCAATTATGATAAAGAAATGTAGAGAATTCTTTCTTTTATGAGAAATAGCCTGCGATACTCCGCAGGCCTATGTAGCACTCGCCATCACAAAGTTTAATTATGCTTTAGAGAGATGTTAACCTAGGCTGAAAATTGAAATTCGCTTTACAAAGATGTTAACATAGGCTGAAAGATGGTGTGGATGAAATATATACTTCAATCGACATTCATGCGCCTTTGAATCATACAACCAAAACAGGAAAATGTTCTATTTTCAATCTACATCTACTTAATCAATATTGATGCTCGATAATAGCATAACTGCTAGATGTTTAAGAAAGTTATGTTGCTTTCCATGTTGTTTCTGAGTTTGAGGGTGACTTAAGCAGCTTCAAAGTCAAAGCAAGTAAAATGTGGTGTAAAAGTTAAAGTCTGTTCACACCTAAAATAGTGGAGCTTGTTCTGTATTTCTCTTAGCTTCTGATCATCTCTGGAAATCCAATGTACCTCTACCATTGTGCAATATGGTCCGCTGAATTCTTTAGACTTCCCAATATGAAAAGGGTTGTCCAGAGAAGAATTAAAGGATGAAAATTTGCCATAGCTGGGGCTCCACATGCTACCCTGACGTTGAGTTGGGAACTCGCTTGGTGATGAAGAGAATGAAGTAGGTGAGGAAGGATAATCAGGAATGACCAAAGGTGGGTCTGAAAGTTCACAGTATATGGTTGAAATTGATTTTATCATCTCCTCAGAAAGCCAGTTTGGTGTCTCCGTGGCATCATCATTAGCACGGATTCCAAAATGATCTGCCAGACTGATTACATTAGAAGCGTCATTCTGAGCTTGCTGAAGAAAACACAAACTAGATATGTTACTGAAGGGCCATTACAGGAACTATCAACAAGAAAATTCTCGTTCAAACAAGCTACCTCCAGCATGGACAATGGGAGAGAGTGGTATGAGTCTAGAGCTCTAGCTACAGATCTCATTGTTCAAGAACTTCCTGGAAAATGCTGAGACAATGAGGAGTGACATCGCTGAATACCAAAATCAGAAAGCTTTGCCAGTCCAAAGATGTCATTGCTTTCCTTCTAATGATTTTGAACACTTGACTGATTAGCTAAATTATCTTCATGTTGCACAAGATCCTGCTTGTGAATTACTGGAAACTTATCTTCACGAATGATCGAATTCGTATGGATGATATCATTGATACTTGTTGATCAAACATCTTTCCATAAACAAAAAGGAGATATTTTTCCAGATACACGACTTCCAACTCCAACACAGCAACTTCGTTAATTAGTTCCTTAGCAGGCTGCAAATCAAGTGGATAGTAAATAGAAGATAGAAGTGTGTCAATCGACTTCCCAAACTTTCTAAAACAGACAAGAGTAGAACATGGGAAAAACAGAGATGTCGAGAAGGGAAAGCATCCAAATCAACAATGTCAAAGTATAACTCAGTGTGGATCCATACATCAGTTCTTTCAATTTATGAACACTTACCTTAGGAATGGTTTTATCGTTCATAATATCATGGGAAACTGTCCTGTAACTTAGTGCCTTCTCCAGTGCACAGCGTACCATAAACTGAGCCTGCAACTGGTCTTGAAGCTCTAGAATCTATAGAAGACAACCAAGGATGCGTGAGATAAATTGAATTAAATAGCCTCAGCATTTGAATTGACACATAAGACCTGTAAACACTCTCTGATTGTTTGGTTTACATGGGAAGTGTGAACAAGTTTAACTTCTTTCCATTATGAGACAGAAAGCTCCACAGACTTGGCTTAAAGAAGGGGATGTTAATTCTAAATTCTTTCGTGCTTCTCTGTTGGCTTAGAGGAATACTAATACCATCACTCAATTGAAGGATGAAGTGGGCAACCTGATATTTAGGAGCTCTCTGACCATATTCGTGGATACTTTGTCAACTTAATGTAGGGTACTGTAATCCTACAAAGTGGGTTTGGGGTAGGAAATGTTCCTGATGGGTTTCTAGC
>JANSVI020000723.1:118975-129903 GCA_025434765.2 Erythroxylum kapplerianum | reverse complement strand
TTCGTCTGATCATATCGTCTGCTCCATTTTTAACCCTTCAGATGATAGAATTTGCCTTCGAGGTCTTCAAGAAAGTTGTAGATCTCAAAGTCTTCTATCAAAAAATCCTAATATTATCTTAATCTGATATCCCAAATGACAGTTATGTCAATTGCCCAAGACAGGTACAATATGATTGAGGTCAAAACCCTATATGATTCTTTCGGCCATAAATTTGTTATCCGACCTCCAAATGAAATGATTCTTGAATCCATAGATTCTTAACACAGTTTTTTGTCCCTCCATAGAATTTGATAGCATTTGGTATTGATTCGAAAAAGATGGATTGAATTAAATTAAGGGTATCGGTTGGAAGAATATGAATGGGATGTTTTATTGAACATACTTCGGTATTTTGATCATGTCTTTATTGGTATAACTCTGAATAAGATGATTCTAGTTTCAAGATAAACTACAGACATGGAGATACAAATGATATGAAGAAATCAAATCTCTAAGACTTTCAAATTCTGGATGGAATTTAAGTATAATGTACTGTTTCAATATAAGAACAACGTGAAAATGTTTGGGTCAATACTTTTAGAGTTCCAAACCAAATGGATTGATTTTAGTGTCATTAGAAACTTAAGACAATGGGGATCATTCTTTAGAAGAAATTGTTATATCAGAATGTTCAAGGATATTTTGGTAAGACACTTAAGCATAAAAGACATAAGACATAGATTAAGAAAAATGCAGCTCTTTTCCAAGTTGTATTTCAGGCTTGATATGTCACCAAATTTGCTTCCATATGCAATCTTATAGCACTTTCATCAACTCCACACAATAATATAACATCATCAACAAAGGATAAATGATTAATCATTACCTTATGGCTTTCGTTGTAGTAGGTGAAGCTGCGCCTTCCTCTAATATTCGTATTAATTTAAGGAAGGAAGAAATAAGGTCCCCTTAACTTAATCTCTTTTCTCCCTTGAATGTTTTGAGTGGTTTCTCCATTAACAAAAATGCTAAACAAAGTGGTTGTTATGCATATTTTGATCCATTTGATGAAGAGTAGAGAATATCCCATGACTTCCATCGCCTCGAGAACAAAGCTCCAAGCCACTAAGTTGAATGCTTTATGAATATCAATTTTTATTGTGTAGCTCTCAGCAACTATGCTCCTGTGATAATCCCTGACTAGCTCTCATAGTAGAAATATATTGCCCCCAATGGTCCTCCCTTGAATGAAGGTTATTGGGCTCTGATTAATGATGGAATTTAGTGTGCCTTTCAATATTTGTGCATAACCCAAAAACCTACAATTTCATATAAAAGAGACGTTTCAGAGGCAATTGAGGGGTGAAGCGGTAGGCATCGCTATGAATAGCGCAGAGGTAATTTCAAAGGCAATTTGGAGCTTAAGGAGAGGGAGGCACAGAGTTTTTATCGATAGATCCTTCAGAACACAACATCGAACATCTACATCACCAGAATACTCGATTGAGAACAACCAGGGAGATTTAGAATTATGATTCTATTATTTTCGATTTAGTTTTCTGTATATGTGTATCTGATTTTGAGTTCACCAATGTGTAACTAATTTTTTCGATAGTATTTAAGCTAAATGAACCTTATTTGATACCAAAACATATGTTGATTATTTTGTGAATGCAATTAAGTTATTTGATTATTGCAATCCAATTATCTGCTTTATTATTGTCGAGTAATATGATTTATTAGACCTAAATTTGATTATTGCAATCCAATTATCTGTTTTATTATTGTCTAATAATATGATTTATTAGACCTAAATTTGATTTCATACGTAGCGATTGAGAAATCCTAAATTTAAATAGATCTACGATAATTCTAAAGAGTTGATTGTAACCTTAGAGATAGGATGACATAAATCTTTAGAATTAAGTTTAAACCTAATAAAGGAAGTCATAAATTGGTGATGTAATCCTATAAGATTTAACCTAAGTAATTTGGTTAGAGACCTTGGGATTAGTTGTTAGTAGACTCAAGTTCACCTACTAGCATACCATATGAGTCTCCACTGTCTAATTATTCAACAAGTAATTACATGATAAAAGATCAATCTATTAAAGTTTTAGGGAGATTTGAGCCTAGATACTAATATCTGATGATGATAGTTTTCTAAGTGAATTCCAGTGTCTTTGCATTAATTATTGTTTCTTATATCTTTAATTATTTTGTTTTCATTTTCTTTTTATTAAAAATTTAAAATCAATCTGTAGGCTAGATAATAAAAGAAGGGTAACTACTAGTATTCATAGTCTTTATAAGATCGACACGTACTTACCGATACTAGCTACAACTACATCATGCACATTTATTATAATATTGACTATCACGAAATAGGCCAATAAATATAATAATCAGATAGTCAGTACTAATAATTATAATCCTTATGGGATCAACATTTGAGTCACTTAAACTTTACTATAAGAAATGATAGATGCACTTACTTAGGTCATTTCTTTAATATCGTACTTTGTGCTTTATTTCATTTTTGTCATATCAAATTTTTGGTGTCATTATTAAGTTGAAATATAAGGAAAGCCTTATTTTCATTAGTCTAATTGTCAACTTTTTTAATTCTAGAACATTCTTTTTCTAATCTTATGGTTATAGTTGCATTGCATATCTAATTTCTTTAATGGATGATTAGGAGTAGTTCCAAAGTACAAATTGAGCTAGATCTGAAAATTGAATAAACATTACTTCAAATTTTTAAAAGAAATCAAATAATGTATTAAGAAACAATAAGTAGGATTACAATAACATTATTTCAAAATTTGAGAGAGAAACATGATAGTTCAAGTGCAATAACCAAGCACAATGGCATGTTAAAGAGGAAATCATAAAATGGGGTATTATTATATACTGTCACAGACTGGGACCAATTCTAGCATTATATTTCCAAAAGTGGAGTCTAATAAATTTGATATTAAGCCCTATATGTTCCAAATGATTCAACAGTTGGTATAATTTGATGGGTTACTAGATGAAGATCCTAATAACTTATTTTAAATGTTTTGGAAATTTGTGATACATTTGAGCTTAATAGATTTTCAAAGTACGATATTTGATTGAGACTGTTCCTTTTAAAATTAAAGGATGGAGCTAAATCATGGTTGAAGTTACTGCCTTAAGGATTCATAACCTCATGGAATGGTTAAGTTATGAAGTTAAATACTTTTCTCCAATATGAATAGTAAAAGTTAGGAATGATGTCTTCTCCTTCCAATGGCTAAAGGGTGAGACAATATATGACACTTAGGTGATATAAAAGGAGTTATTAAGAAGTGTCCATACCATAATCTTGACTTGGGTATGTAGATGCAAATTTTTCATGGAAAAATGAGCAACCTAAATAAGTAACTAATATAACATCCTTAAGTAGCACTACCATCTTTGAAACTCGTAGGAATTGAAAAAGCTTAAGAGCAATGGTAATGAACAAATATTGATAGGAGAATATGACTCCAAGGCCTTTAACAAAAAATTTACCAAATGATTATGTATTGCATCCAGTATAAGTTGTGATATTTATGGTGAAGGTGTTAGACCCCGTTTTCGGAGCCCAACATCGGGAATGGAAGCGCGATACGTGGTGCGTGAGGTGAAACCTACAAATGAAAGGAAGGAAGAAGATCCCTCGGAAGCACAAGGGGGCGTCGTCGCGGCGTGTGATGTCTCGCCTCGGATAAAGCTGAATGCAGATGAGCAGATGTGCTGGTATGATGAGAAGCTTACTGCTTGCTGTTTTACCATGTCCTGTGTATAGTTAATCAGTATTACCATAATTAGAAGAGTTAGCTCGTCCATCCAGTTGGTCCTTCTGTCCTAAATGATGTGTCTCTGAATATATTGGTGATTTATATTCAATTGAATTGTTTTTATGGCCAATTTCTTATGTTCCTAAGTGGCTACTTTGTGAGGATGTCTTGGTCATTCTTAGGCTTGTTTTTTCTCTCTAGAAAACTAACTATGAAATGCCTTTCTACAGTAATATTTGTAGAATACCTGTTATCGATTACCATTGGCATTGCACAAATTGCTCGTATGATCTTTGCCTTCATTGCTGTCAAGATCTCCGGCGGTCAGCAACACTTGGTCTTAAAAGTCATCTGACCGAAGATCATGCTGATGGAGGAAGTCAAGAAAATAAGACCTCTTTAGAGCTAGGGCAAAAAGCCAGACTAAGACTTCATCTGTCAGATAAGTATCCTGGCTGGAAAGCAAATAGTGATGGCAGTGTTCCATGCCCACCAAAGGAATATGGTGGCTGTAATTTATTGTCATTGAATCTTAGTCGCATCTTCAAGATGAATTGGGTTGCAAAACTGGTAAAGAATGTGGAGGAAATGGTCAGCGGCTGTAAGGTCTATGATACTAATGCTTTACAGAAGTCTGGGTTAGGTGATTCTGTACTCTCCCAGTTTTCTTACAGAGAGGATGGTGAAGATAATTTCTTGTATTGTCCATCATCTAAAGACATTAAGGTAGAAGGAATAAGTTACTTCAGGCAGCACTGGGTCAAGGGAGAACCTGTCATTGTGAAGCAGATATTTGATACCTCATCATTTTCGTGCTGGGACCCAGTGGTTATATGGAGAGGGATTCGGGAAACATCTGATGAGAAAATGAAAGATGAGAACAGAATAGTGAAGGCTATAGATTGCTTGAATGGGTCTGAGGCGAGCTCCTGACTGTTCCTTGTATTTGAACCTGTGAAATTTATTTTTTTCCTAATTTCTGTTAATTGTTTATACTGAATTCTATCTCTTACAAATGTGAATCTTTGTGATAGCAGGTTGAAATCAAACTTGATCAGTTTATGAAGGGATACAAAAAAGGACGAATCCGTGAAAATGGTTTACCAGAAATGTTAAAGTTGAAGGATTGGCCTTCCCACAGTGCTTCGGAGGAGTTCTTGTTTTACCAGAAACCTGATTTTGTTAGTCAATTGCCTCTACTTGAGTTTATCCATTCAAGATTGGGTCTTCTAAATGTTGCTGCAAAGTTGCCTAATTACTCCTTGCAGAATGATGTGGGACCTAAGATCTATTTATCTTATGGGACCTATCAGGAGCTTGGTAGTGGTGATTCAGTGACCAATCTTCATTTCAAAATGCATGACATGGTAACTTATTTCTTTTAAGTTTCACAACAAAATTCTTTTAAGTTCTTTTCTTAGTTATTGATATTTGAAAAATATTAGAGATTAAAGATGTATCTTTGTGGTGAGAGAATACTGTGTTCTAACATTGGCCGTGGCAGGTATATTTATTGGTGCACACTTGTGAAATCAAGCAAAAGGGCCAGGATGATAGTGACTCAGATGGTACTCAGACAAGCTTGAATGAGGGAAGGTTACCTGATTTTTCTCTTGGTAAACATAACGTACTGCATGGACTGAAGATAGCTACTGATAACAATGTAAAATTGGAGGATTCAGGAACAACTACCCTTGTTGAAAAGTTCGAGACAAATGAAAATCAACAGGTTCAAAACACCATTGAAGAGGGTGATAGGTTGGAGGACCCACATTTACAAAATAATGGGGGTGACACCTCTATGGAAACCTGTGCTGGAATTCAATGGGATGTCTTCCGTCGGCAAGATGTTCCAAAGTTGGCCATTTTTTTGCAAAGACACTGTCAGGAATTTGGGCGTGCTGACAATCTAACTAATGATTTTGTAAGTTATCTGTTTAGCATCAAAATATAGGCCCTTTTTATAGAAAATAATACCACTGATCTTATTATCTTGGCTCCCAGTCAACAAGACCACTTTATGATGCAGCATTTTTCCTTGATGGGCACCATAAGAGAAAATTGAAGGAAGAATATGGTATGAAAATTTGCAAATATTCACTTTTCAAGATAGTGTTTATATGTTGGGAAATTAGTCTTCTCGTGTGAGTAGCATAAGTGTACCTATGAAGTTTGCTGTCTTAAGAAAATGTACCTGCATGGAAAATTGATTTGATATGGAAACCGATTCCTTGTCTTCAGGAGTTGAGCCATGGTCATTTGATCAACATTTGGGGCAAGCGGTGTTTGTCCCTGCTGGATGCCCTTTTCAAACAAGGAACCTTATGGTAAGCTGATGGTGATTCATTTGCTTTCCATCACGTTAACTATAAGATTACATGTCTGAAGTGATTTTTCAGTGAAAAACAAAGATAAATTCTTGATCCTAAATGATCACTTTGTCAAACATATCTGTCTTGAATATTTGACTTTTAGATTTTATGGATTACTCATGAAAAGAATCTCCATGACTATCTTGTGCTCATTTGTCTGCATTAGAATGGTCATTGTTCGGAAGTGGAATGAAATATGTTTTGTGTATTTCTGCTCAAAAGGAAATTAATTGGTTTTGATCGGCAGATAAATCTTGATCATGAGAGAATAAAACTTCTGTAAAGAAATAAATAGTGTTTGTTGGACAAAAATTATCTTCCACCATACAGCAATTTTTTGTGTGTTAGTTGATGACCTGGTCATGTAGATGGAAGTTTGGACAGTTTGGTGAAAGGGAAGTAGAAGGAAGTATAATTTGTATATCTGTCGAATTTTGCAGTCCAATGTTCAGGTGGGACTTGATTTCTTATCTCCTGAAAGTGTTGGGGAGGCTGTTCGGTTAGCTGAAGAAATCCGCTGTTTACCAAATGAACACGAAGCAAAACTTCAAGTGTTGGAGGTGAGGCAAAGAATCGTTGCTCAAAAATGTTAAGCACTTGTTTATTTGTAACTATTTGTATTTGCATTATTTATGCATTTAAGATTGGGTTTTTCTGTTTCTTTTTTGGGTTTGGTACAGGTTGGGAAAATCTCACTGTACGCTGCCAGTTCAGCCATTAAGGAGGTCCAGAAATTGGTGCTTGATCCAAAGTAAGCTAATATTAACTTGTATGATCTTCCAAATTTGCCCCTAAAATTTATTTTCATTCATGCTTACTTTAGGACAATTTTCTAACCATCAAATTGAAGGAATTTGCTAAAACTTCCTTCTAGAGAAATGTTCCTTATTGTCTCAATTTCATAACGCCACCAAAATCATTTAATTTGGTGCACTACTCCAAAAGTTATAGTCTAAACATTTCGGACTATTCTTATGCTAACACATTTTCCAGCACTTTACTTCCATCCAAAAATTGGCATTCTTAAAGACTAAATTGAAACTCGAGTCCTTCAGAACATTTTTAGCCCTATTTCTCTAGTTTAATCCAAATCAAGAATCACCTCATTTGGATGACTAGAGCAAAAGTTATATCCAAAATACTTTCAGCTCTTACTAATCCAATACTGAACACTGAACCCAACTTCAATTCAGAAATAGAAAATCTTAGAGACTGAATTGAAATTCGATTCCTTCATATAACTTGTAGATCCATGTCTCTAGTTTATTTTGCAATATGAATCAATTCAATCGGATCTCCACAGATCAAGAATTTCTCAAAAGACTGAACCATGTTTAGAAAATTTTCCAACTCACTTTGGTTAAATCAATCATCCTCAATTTAATCTCAAAAATAATAAATTTCCCATGAAGATGTAGATAATTCTCTTAGAAATCTAACGCTTCAAAAATCGAGTCAATCGGATGTCGGACGGAAAAGTTATTCACAAAAGAATAAGAAAGGGTCTTATGTTCTAAAAATAGAAATAATAAATAAATAATTAAAAATAATAATAATTAAATAAATAAAAAAATCTTCTCGCGAGGGCGATGAGCTTCCGCAAATTTCATTTTTCATCTCTTTTTTTTCATAAATATATATATATAACCGAATTTTTCAAAAATCATGACTCTCTCTCTCTCTCTCTCTCTCTCTCCTCTGTCCCTCCTCGAGGCAATTATGCAAACCAAATTTTGCAGAGGCAAACAAGCTGGTACTTTGGGAGGAGCTACTACTAGTACACTATTAATTTTGCTCTCTTACGCTGCCGTTCGGATGAGTTAATAGCTTTTAAGTATTTCTCCATATAATAACAATTTTTAATCCTTAAAAATCATGCAATTGCAATTTGCAAAGTCCTCAATTTTATTGTTTCACCAGACCAGACCAGATCAGATGTTGCTTTGGCGAGTACAAGTTAAAAGAAAAATGGAAGCATGCCTGTTTCATTAAAGATAAAAGGATAAGCATAACAATATATGGGTAAGGACGGAGCACATATCCAGGAAGTAACTTCAATTTAGAACAATGCCACTCACACTACACTACTTGACACTGCATTTTGCTCAGACACAAAATGGAGACCGATTCAATTTAAAAACATTGCCACTCACACTACACCACTTGACACTGCATTTTGCTCAAACACAAAATGGAGACCGATATCTTCCAGCATAATTGATACGAAAAATATTAACAATTCAATGCTAATAAGACGATTAAGGAAACCAGCCCAGATTCTATAAAAAACTAATTCAGAGAGGAAAATTAAGCAAAACCAGATTAATATTCTGTCCATAAAAAAAAAGATAACAGATCCTACATATCTAGTCTTGTTTTATAGAAGACAAATGGAGAAACAATCAGTAGTAGAGAACACAAATCTCAATATATCATGCAACAAACTAAATTTGGATGACTGCAGTCGAATCAACTATACGTGACAATTAAGTAGACGGTGTTGATTCTGGTTCTGTTTCAGATTGTTTGGCGGCTGCAGTAACCTCTTCTTTGGGTGGCTCTGAGGAACCATTAGAAGCAGCATCTTTGACAGGCTCTCCTTTTGTTGATGCAGCATCTTTGACAGGCTCTCCTTTTGTTGATGCAGCATCTTTGCCAGCCTTGGCGTTCTTTGCATCCTTGGCAGGTGGAGGAGGTACCATGTGAGGAGGAGGCGTGTGCTTTAGCTTCACAAGTATATGGCGCAACCGGGAAAGATCAGTAGGCTTTCCAGGCTTTGGCCCTTGTATGACCGTAATAGATGGCTTCTTTTCTTGATCCTTCTTTCCTCTCTTCTCAATATTGGGAACTTCGTTAGGGATAAGCTCTGTTATTGCTCTCCAATACTGCTTGTCAGCCTCTTTGTGGAATTTCTCTTGGTTGGCTAAGAATAACTGTTCCATACACAAACTCAATATCCTAGATGTAGAGTAAAACAGGGCAGGCAAAAGCCCAGAGAAAGATATTTACTTTGATATTACCTTCTCCTTTTCTCTGTTATTAGTTTTGTTGCTCTCAACATTGACCTTTCTCTTCTCATAGAATGCTAGTATATACTCCTCAGCTTCTTCAATGATCTTGTTCCTGATCTCCTTCTCTCTCTTCTCCTTCTCTTCAAGTTGTAGAGCATTCTGACTGCAGTAAAATCCAATACAATTACCAATTCTGACTGGTAGACAATGCATGATAAAAGATGAAGATTTGTGTAAACCATATCCATCAGAACATAGAAATTTTGTCCTCTTGGAGTAACAAAGGAAAGAGATCCCTTGAGCAGGGTAAAAAGAGAAACTAAAGAAATTTCAGAAATAGTCAACTTCTCAAAGTAAAGGTAACAAGCCTATCAATTTCTCACAATTGCTAGAAAGAGAATTCTATAGAAATTGCCATGGGGCTTCTATAAACAGGCTAGACATTATAGGAATCTCATTTACCTTGAATGGAGTAACGATAAATCAAAATTTGATTCTCAGAGTTCGAATCAGTGTTATATAACCAAAACTAAGGTGTCTTTCAATGTTTAATGTCACTTGACGATAATCAAAATATATCACATACCATTCAGGAACATAGTTTGTAACAAAAATATAATTCCAAGAAACTAAAATACATATGGATCTTAATGTCTTAAATAATCTCGGAGCGAATTCCTAAACAAGGGGCCTTATCACTCATATATTCACATACCCTATTATTACTAAAATTTCTAACCAACTAAAATAACATTGTAACCATCTTGACTAGGATAAAAACACTTGACCATACGGAAGAGAAATGCCACCACCTCTGGTATCCTAGTGACAACTCATATCACATATAAACAGGCATGGCATGAAATTCCTCAACTCACTCAAAATCCATGAATCCAACTTTCCGAACACAGTAAAACAAAGTGAAACTTGTTAATTTAATACGATGGTCAGCAGAAGTGCAGATCAGAAACTTTCCATATATTTCTCCCGTGATGTATGGGCATGCAAGACTACAAAAATTTAAAGGCCTGCACATCTTCAGATGTTAACACGTCCAGAGTGAAGGAGACGGATCAAACAACTTCACCACTGAGAATTTCTTTAGAGATAGACAATTGAACATAAATAATTAAACATCCTAAATTCCAGTACCAACGATTAAAACCACATAGATCTAATCTTGTATAGTCCAACACAAAGTTATAAAAAAAAAAGTTGACAAAAATCTCACTGCCGCCACTCTCTAAGAGCGAAGCCTTCCTCTGGCGTCATCTCCGTTGGAGGAGGAAGCACGGGACCATCGGAAGAGAAGAGGCCATCGTCAGCTCCAGAATAGCCATTGCCGTGGCCATTATCGACGCCGTAGGGGCTCTCGGAGAAGCTAGGGTTGGGATCTACATCCGCAGCTGAAGATCCAAAGCCGAATACATCAGGAGAGGAAGGCGGCGACGTGATCGACGGAGACTTCGGCGCCGGTATTGAATCCGAGGTTCTAAATCATTGCCCAAAGACCTCGTAGGAGTTTCTTGTCATCTGAAAGTTGAGTTGTAATATAGATCACCGCTGCAGCAATTGAGATAGGGCTCCTCCTTATATTAAACTCTTCTGACTTCTGGACAGATTGTCCAACTAAATAACCGATGAAAAATATATATATATATAGATATATTAATAACAAATATATATAACATCAATCAAATAATTTTGTGTTCTTTAGAATATAATTAACTAATTAATTAATTTTGATTTAACTG
>JANSVI020000720.1:62646-73957 GCA_025434765.2 Erythroxylum kapplerianum | reverse complement strand
GCACTTCAAAAATGGAAGCACTACCTACTGGGCAGACATTTCTTCCTCAAAACCGATCATTACACACTCAAATACCTTTTGGAGCAATGAGTTACTACAACAGAACAGCAGCGACTTTTGGTAAAACTCATGCCCTATGATTTTACAATTTTGTATCGTGCAGGAAATGAGAACAAAGGAGCAGATTCCCTTTCAAGGCGGCCCCAGCAAATTGATCTTTTTACTTTGGTGATGCCTGTGGCCCTTGATTTGATCGATTTGCAAAAAGCACTAAAGGTTGATACACACACACGAACAATTATGGAGACTCTCCAATCAAATCCACAAGCCTTTCCACATTTCTCTATCAGTGGTCACAAACTCTACTTCAAAGACAGACTTGTGATACCTGCAGATGACAACTTGCGTGGCAAAATTCTTTTTGAGTCTCATGACACTCCAAGTGGTGGTCATGGTGGTTACCTTAAGACTTTAAAACGTGTCTCCAGTAGTTTTTATTGGCCTAATCTCAAGCAAGACGTCAAGCAGTACGTGCAGAATTGCCTACACTGCCAGCAAAACAAATATCAAGCATTGGCACCAGCAGGTCTTCTCCAACCTTTGCCAATTCCAGATCAGATTTGGGAAGACGTTTCCATGGACTTCATAGTGGGTCTCCCAAAATCTAACAGCTTTGATACAATTTTGGTTGTCGTTGACAGGTTGAGCAAATATGCCCATTTCATACCCTTAGCTCATCCTTTCACAGCCAAGAAAGTGGCCGCATATTTTTGTAGAGAGGTTGTTCGCCTTCATGGCATCCCTAGGTCCATTGTTTCTGATAGGGATGTGGTGTTCCTAAGTAATTTCTGGCAAGAACTTTTCAAACTCTGCAAAACAAAATTGAAGATGAGCACGAGTTATCATCCTCAGACCGATGGACAAACTGAAGTAATTAACAGGGGCTTAGAAGCTTATCTAAGATGCTTTGTTCAAGATCAACAACTTGCATGGAGTTCTTGTCTATCATGGGCAGAATATTCTTATAATACCGGGTATCATACTTCCACTAATACTACTCCTTTTTCAGTGGTTTATGGCCGTTCCCCACCTCCACTCTATCCATATGTGCCAGGCGAAACAATGATTGCTGATTTAGAGCAACAATTAATTGAACGAGATCAAATGTTGCGGCTGCTTAAGGACAACCTTATGAAGATGCAAGCTCAGATGAGAGCCCAGGCAGATTCCCATCTAAGAGAGTTAAGTTTCAATGCTGGTGATTATGTGTTCTTGCGATTACAACCATATAGACAGAATCTCTTGCTAAATGGAAATTCCAGAAACTGTCTCCTCGTTTCTTTGGGCCGTATAAAGTCATACGACAGGTGGGTAAGGTTGCATATGAACTTGAGCTCCCATCAGATTCTCGCTTGCATCCCATTTTTCATGTATCACTATTACGACTAGCAAGAGGCCAGTTCCCTGCATCTCCACCACCCCTACCAATTTCAAAAGATGGGGAATTACTACTTTTCCCAGCTCAGGTACAATCTCATCGTTGGATCCTTGACAGGGGAACTCCTACCTTAGAATTATTAATTGAATGGAAAGACAGGCCAATGGAGGAAGCATCTTGGGAAAATTATGACTTAATTCAAGGTCAATTTCCCACATTTCGACTTGAGGACAAGTCGTTTTTCCAGAGGGACAGTATTGATACAAACCCACGACCCTTACGAGTCCATGCCAGAAGACGCAAAGAGCAACTTGCATGTGATAGAGAAGAGGAGTTAGTTGCTGCCCAATTCTTATCTTTATTTGGTCTTGCTGATGATGCGATACATTTAGCACAAGAACAGGAAGGTGGAAACTAACTAGCTTGTGAACAAGTGACGTGAACGAATGGCGACACGTTCTCCACTATCTCAGACTTTCTGTTTTCATTTTTATTATAAATTAAAACCTAGGTTCTTTACATTCGGTGTGAAAAGAGTGATTTGAAATTATACTTATATTGGAGATTTGTCCGTCTCGAGCAGGACTACTTCCACATTAATATCTTCATTCGTTTACTTTCTATTTGTTTGCCATCCAAAAATATTACTTCACTACATCAACAGCCTTTGGCTATTTTGGACCACAGAGTTCATAATTCAATTCCAGAGGTCCTAGTACTTTGGCAAGATTCCTCTCCTACGAATGCTTCTTGGGAAGCTGTCACTTCTATACAGCAACGCTTCCCTCAGTTTCTACTTAAGTACAAGCATCATTTGGAGTAGGAGAGTAATGTTATTAACATTTATAAAAGGTTCACACATGGCCTTAGGAAGAAGCCAGCACAACAGTAGCAGAATTGGACACATGGCCTTAGGAAGAAGCCAGCGCAACAGTAGCAGAATTAGTTTTCTTATAGTTTTCATTTTTATTTATTTATTTTTATGTGACAGTTAATCAATTGTTCATGTTCCTAGTTCTATGCAGTGTAGTGATCATGTTTGTTTATGGACCCCTAAGTTGTAGGGGAAGTTGTTTCTCCGCAGAACTATTTATTTGACCTTCGATGAATGGAAAAAGGGATAGAAAAATTTCTCAAGTATTTGAGTACTTCGAACTCAAGAGGTCTCAAGTTCTCTCTGACAAGCCCGAAAAAATAGCAACCATAGGTCGTAAAAGAAACAATTGTGTGTTTTTTTACAACCGAAAGTCCAGAAACCCCCACCTCTAGACCAATAACTAGATCCATTGCCAGGGACCATAATAGTTTATCTCAACATTTGTGTAGCTCCTAGTCTTCAATTATCTGGCTCCTTTTCCTTTATTATTCCACATTTTTAATATCAAATCTAGTCTCTCAACATCATGCCTTACGATAAATCTAGAATTTTTTTAGCTTGTGTTAATGGCAAAAATTGCTCAACTTACATTCCACTTCAATATATTTGTTAAATGTAGGGATTTATGAGGCCATGTGGTAGAAATCCTACTCCTAACAGAAGTGAGAACTAGGACAAAAACACCAAGGAGGTCTAAAATGCTCAAATCATGGAATAAATTTTGGGATGTGTCAAGCCCAACTCATCTTAAATCTTCATCTTTTCAAGACTACAAAAGAGATGTGGTCTTATCTAAAGAGGCTTTACCGTCATCATAGAACCTCTCATTAGCTTCATCTTGAACATTGGTTAGCCACTCTCCAATGGGGAAGTCTCTCTATTTTTTATTTCTACTCTTAACTTTATGAATCTTTTGCCTGATACAAATATTATTTATGCCATTTTTCTTTCTAAAGGATTTATTTTTATTCAACACGTTCTTGAAACTACTAAAAGGGTTAACTAAGCCCTTAATTTGAAGGCAACAAATCTAGCCTTATGAACCAAAGATCTTGTCCCATTTTTAGATGCATATCTCAATAATTTGTTTATTAAGGAGCATCATCTTCAACATCAAGCCAACGTTGACCTCCAAAGCCCCCAGTTGATTCATATGGCTTATGAAACACAAGATAAGCTAATAGGAAGGGACATGAGCACCGTTAAATAATTTTGTTGCAATCAATTTGGTCATTGTGCTTTGAACTTTTTTATACAATTCTAGAATTAGTGAAAAAAGGATGATGATATTCTTAAGGTGTGGAAAAACTGGACAGAATTCTGTTAATTAGGAGCAAATTCTTAGGAATAATTTTTCTGTTTTTAAACCTCCTTAGTTAAAGGCAGGTTGTTGTAATTTAGTTTAGGAAAATCTCCTTGTAATCAAGGAGATAATCTTGACTGATTAAGGAGTATCTTTTAAGAACCATGAGGCATGCCTCAAGATTCTACTTAAATGCCCTACTAGAGTGGTTGTCTGAATAAGTTTGAAAATAAAACTCTCAATAAACTTCTGCATAAGGAATGTGTTGGTTAATTAGGAAAGCTAATATCTAGTAGAACATTTCTCTTGTGGTTTCAGCAGGTTAGCTAGCTTAACTTTTTATCGAAGGGCTTAGTAATAAACCATTTCATGACTTAGTCTGCAAAATGGACATGCGAGATATTCATGCACCACCTTGAGGAGTTTTGACAGCTACATTTTTTGAATGTTTAATATGTTTTACAGCTGTATAATTGTTTATTTTATGGCTGCATTATTGCCTATATTATGGTTACGTCTCTGCCTATATTGGAGTTATTATATCTTGCATTTTTTAGGGTTTCCTTATAAGGGTAGGAATTCTGTATAAATAGACTTGCAAGGCTGTTAAGTGTGGTGAAATATTTCTCTATCATTTTCTGCCTATCTCAAACATCAGGAAGATTTGATGCAGCCTGTCTTACGCAGATTTTGTGCCTTTTGTACGATTATAGATTTGAAAATCTTTTTATAAGTAGAATCTATTAGTTGTAAATAGCATATGGTAGTTTAGATATTGTTAAGGATTGAAATTCAGCTAGTATTCTGTACATAAGATTAGAATTTTCACTGAGAGGAGACAATTTTTGTGGCTAGAAGTTCTTTGTGTTGTCATGCTTAACTTACATTGTTGGTAAAATCACTTTTGGGCGTTTGATTCTAATAAGCAAAATAGTTACTCCCTGTTTCATGAAGTTCTTTGTTGCAAAATTCTGCTGACACAATAACGTGGTTAACTGAAAATGAGATAACTATGGTCCAAAAGTTGCCTCCTTTTCCATTTTGTTTAAACTCTATTGGTAGGATTAGTTGCTGAAATTTTATGCGTTGCCTACCTGGATTTTCAGGTCTCGGATAAATGGTGGTGTGAACCAGGACATGGGGATTGGTGTACATTCCTTGAGAAGTATACACTTTGTCGAGACGGTATGTACCACAAGGTATGTGCATTAGGAACTTATACGTCGAGTTTATGTATGATAGCATTTGAACAAGCAACAAAATTGTCAAAAGGAATTTTAAATCTGTTTAGAATTTGGTGATGTTACAATTAATATATTTCATTTTAGTAAAAAACAACAATATTAAATGAATGAAAACAAAGTACTTAATAATATTTTATTTCATTTTGTTTCATGACCTTCGAGAAAGCATACTATTTTTTCCCATTCATGTTAAGTAAGCTATAACTTTCGGGCACTAAGAATCTTCGTAGACTATCTATTCCTTTTTTTAATCATGCACCTGATGTATGCTTTAGATGTTTTCTTTTTGAAAATTAAGCTTCATATTTTGTAAAATAGAACCCCTAGAAGAGTTTAATGAATGACGGTTGCCATGCAGCAAGACCAATTTGAGCGCTTGCTACCAACCTTCATCCAGATAATTGAATTAACGGAGCAAGAGGAATCTGACTATTGGGATGTTGTATCTGCTGTTTTTGAGGGCAAACCTGTTGATTCCATTTCCTTTAGGCCAAGTGAAGGCTCTGTTGCTTCCACTTCTGTAGAAGCTAGCATCAACAACAAGGTTAGCATACAATCATTCTCTTAGCACAGATCTTTTTAATTTCAATGGTGCTTTATTTAGTTATTGGTAGAGAGAGATGCGAAATACTTGATAGTTTTTTCACTGTTGTGATACATTTTGGTCCAAACATAGTCATATAGTTTGTAACTTGAATCTTCTATATATGATTATTAGTTGTTTTTTCTTTTAAATATGTTTGGAGTTGGTCATGAAGTCGTCAGAAAATGTTTTGGATTGTAATAGTGAGTTTAGAACCCACATTTGCATAAGTGAAGAGTTGATCATGCCATCTATCCATTACTTTGAAGGGATACGTAACTGTTTATTGATGCTTTCTTTCTCAACTACCAAAAGGAGTCAAAAAAAGGATTGTTATAGTTAATATAATTTTTTGTATACATTCATCGGCATCATGTAACGTGTACTTATTCTTGCAAATAAAACATATGATGTTAATTTGTAGGGATGGATTGGTTACATCTAACGATATATCATCTGTAAATTTCACATTAATATTTTAGGTGCGTTTGTTGAGAACAATGCTTCGTTGGGAGGAGCAACTACGCTCTGAATCGAATCTTGGATGCCTAAAGTCAGACACTGAGTCCAATGCCAATCCTGATTCAGTTACCCTTGGTGAGGTGGTGATTGTTTGTTGGCCCCATGGTGAAATAATGAGGTTAAGTAATGGCAGCACCGCAGCAGATGCTGCTAGAAGAGTAGGGCTAGAAGGAAAGCTGATAGTGGTTAATGGTCAGCTTGTATTGCCAAATACAGAACTCAAAGATGGTGATGTAGTGGAACTCAGGTTGTAGCTAAATAATGTAGGGAAGATGGTAAAAAATGTCATTTTCTTTCTAATTATGTAATTTGATTGTGATAGGAAATTAAATGTAGGTAGTAGAGACCAATGATTCAAGATGATTATGAAAAGAACTAGTCTCCATTTTTTTAATGGAATCTTATTTTTGGCATTCTTATAAAAATAGAAAGAATTTTCAACTTTTTCTTTAATAGACACAATCATATAGTTTTAATTGTTTAAACATATTTGGTTTTTTGAATAGCTTAATAGTTTCTCAATGAGATCACAATCACTAAAATTATACCATATATATAAAAGGTTTAACTTGTTGGTACTTGTATAAATGCAAACTTTCATTTCATACTTGCAGACCTGATTTACCGTAAGAGTGAAGTGATTATGTTATATATCTAATATAGCATTGAGGTTCTGAAAGTGATTGATTCACGCTGGTATGTTGCATGTCTTTCTTAATCACTTTGTGAATAATAGACATTCTTATTTTGTTTTGCTTAATCACGTGGGAAAGACATAAAATAAATTCTCATTTTGTTGAATTAGTAAACTGTTTACATATCTTCAAAGTTAGGTAACAAACATATAATTTGGTCTGTGAAGTCATATCGCTTATATCTATACATGCTTTTTCCTAAATTTAAATACATTTTCATAAAGAATCTTAGAAAAAACTTTTATCATTCAAATAATTGTTTTTGAAAATTAAACATTGATCAATACTTTAAATGGATGAGATTTCAATGGAAACATTATTTTTCTAACAACTGTTAGAGCCGAACTAGGCTGATTGCGCAGTACCATCTAATTTCCACAAAACAATAAAATCAGAGGGTCCTTATCTCACATGTGACATCTAGTCCTCATTGAAGAGCTAGCATCTAAATAAGTTTTGTGAGCATATAAAATTTCCTTTATCCAGCAATTAGTGTTGTATGCAACCAGAAGCTTCTCTAATGCATGTCCTCTAAACAACCTATGTTTTCTTTCTCTCCAAATTAAATAAATACATCAATTGATGGACATCCTGAGGAAGGAGTTGTCTTATCCTCCTAATCATATCGTTAGCCCATTTCAGTATTTCCCTCCAATCAGATTCACCAAAATATAGATTGAGCATGTTCTGAATTATGGACCAAATAGTGTTGGAGAATTGACATTGAAACAAAAGATGACGAATTGTCTTTGTAGCTGTCTTGCATAATACACAAATTCTATGGGTGATTCATGAAGCTTGTCTTTGGGTAATCAACCTATGTTTAGCAATAATCCAAGAAATGAAAGCGGCTTCAAGTATTAAAGTTTTCTTCTAGACTATATCATTTCAATACACTCTAAGAGTAAGCTTGGCAAATAAGCTCAGGCTTGGCCTGACCCGAAGTCAATTGACTTGGTTCAGTTTGAAAAAGTTTAGAGCTAGGCTTGGGACCTTTTAAAAGCTTTTTACGCTTTAGGTTGGGCTCAAGCAGGATTGCTTGAAACTTTTTATAAAAATATCATTTTATGTAAAATAACGTCTTTTTTAATTTTAAATTAAAAAACAAAAGATCAGGTCAAACTAGGCCTAATTACGTCTCGCATCATGTGTTTCAAGCGTGATTGAGCTTCAAGCTAAGCTTGGGCCTGAGTTTAAATTTTTGGGTCGAGCTCAAGTATAGGAAACCTTAGCCTAGTCTAACCCATTGTCATCTCTATCTTGAAGAATGGGGCCTAAAAAGCTTTAGACAAGAGGAATTTGTAAAGTTATTAGAGGTGTCACACTTAGCCAAACAACTTTGTGCTCCTCTATTGTGTTTGGTTTATTACTGGGGTAGTAATTATCTCCTCTAAAATTACAACTATAGTTACGTGCTTGCAATAGTGTTAACTCTAAAATTGAGAGGAATTCTTGATCTTACTTAACACAGGGAAGCCTTTTCACTTAATGGACTATATTTAGTCCAATTTATCAAACCAAAATTTGGAAGAATTCCTATTTCCTGCCACGATTTTAATATGTGAATAAACCTGATCTCTCTTTCTTAGCATTTGTATGAAAGTTCGAAAGTGTGCTTTATCAATCTTCAATAACTAGAAGCAGTTTTCATTAAGATAGAATTCATTCGCCCATTTGGAACATAATGCCTCTTTATAATTATGCGATCTCCAAATCCTTTGGGCAACAAGCATGTTTTATATCATTTGTAAGGACACTAGTCCAATGCCTCCTTCTTCTTTAGATAGACATAAATCGTGCCATTTAATCTTGGCTCCTCTAGCACAAAAAGATTTTCCAATCCATAAGAAATTCTTTATGCATTTTTCTATTTATTTGTTCAACCTCCTAGGTAATAGAAGATGTGAGCTCCAATTTGTGTGCAGTTTTCTCAAAACTGAGGAAATTAGATGTAATCTTCTAGTGTTAGAGAGAAACTCGTTCTGATAAGAGTTCTTTTTTCCTTTTGAACATCTTTAAAAAGGGACAAAAGTCATCAAACATAGGATTCTTTGAAGCAAAATGCACTCCTAAATATTTGAAAGATAAATGATCCAAACTTAAACTTGAAATAGAGTTCAACCTCTAAGGATTCTTATCATTCTTGGAAATATAGATTATACACTTCTGCGTGTGAACTTTCAACCTTGAAATATTAGATAAATCCTTCAAAACATTCTCCATAAGCCTTAGGGAAAAGGGATTAACACCATATAACAAAATCAAGTCATCTGCAAATGCTAATTACATGATCTTCATCTCCTTACATTTGTTATGAAAGACAATCCATAATGTCTACTTATGTTGTGATTGATCATATTGGCTAATACTTCTATTACCAAAGTGAATAGATAAGGGGGAATTAGGTTCCCCTTGCCTAATTCCGTTGGCTTTTTTGAAGATCTTAGAGGGGGATGAGAAAGCTATAGTAGGTCATTAGGAACAAGAATAAATCTAGTTAATGAACTTGGAAGGAAAACCAAAGGAATGAAGATATATGTGGATATAGTTCCAGTTTAAAAAGTCAAAAGCCTTGGAAAATTCAATCTTCATTGCATAACTCCTAATTGCTCTTCTGGAATTGTATTCCTTCAATAGCTCTTACACCAATAAGATGTTATTAGACATAAATCTGCCTGGTATAAAGGCTCCCTAAGTTATATGGATGTTTAAAGAATTCTTAAACATTCTCGCTAGAGTCTTGGAAACAAGCTTGCACATTATTATAGCAAGAGATTGGGTGAAAACCAATTATGCATATGGAGTTAAGGTAGGAATCAAACATAAGTATGTTTTGTTCATTTCCTTAAGCATGCTACTACTACTAAAGTGGACACAACGGAGCAGTTGGCAAACCAGGTGGAAGCGCTAAGCAAGAAAACTGATAGACTGATAATGAATCCACAACGTCAAGTTATGTAGTTTAAGGTATGTGAGCTTGAACATTCAAGTCAAAACTACCAAACAGTACAACCTAAGCATTTGGATTATATAGGGAATATTCCTAGACCCCAAAAAAATCCATATAGCAACACATACAATCAGATATGGAAGAATCACCCTAATTTATTTTAGAGAAATTAAGGGCAAGGAACTTATAACCCTCTACTATGATTTTAGCAACATGCACCTCAAGCTAAGAAGTCTACTCTGAAAAAGATAATGGTCAAGTTTGTTCAAGAATTAGACATGAGACATTAGAGAATAGAGGCTTTTATATGTAACTTGTAGGTTCAGATCAACCAATTGGAAAAGACATTATCTAAAATACCACAGGGAATTCTCCTAGTATCGCAAAGACAAATCCTAACAACATGTGAAGGTAGTCACCTTTAGGAGCAGAAAGGAATTGCAAGCAAATAGTAAGATCCAAAGTGAGGACGAGAATAGTAAGAAGAGTTAAGGAAAGGATAAAGATATGAGGCATCTCTAAAAGTTAAAAGGATTTTTGCCCACATCCCATAACCAACATATTTGATTTATTTTACTTGATATTTTATATTTTATCATATATTTGGTATTTAATTTTCTCCAAGTGTGTTTACAGGTGATAATTGCATTCATAGACTTAAAGGAGAAAATTTTGGGAAAAACGTGGGGTAAAATAGAAAATCAACAATCTTGAAGGAGTGCACGATCGTGCACTTTTTGGACATACACAGTCTAATACACGATTGTGTACCAAACCATGTAAGTCCCCAAAATCCTAGTTTTTAATATAGAAAATAAACAAAGACATTTTTGGTGACCAATGTAAGGAGGAGACTTTAAAAGGTGATTTCCAAATATGGAGAACGTCCAAAAAGGACGATTTTGGTCCAGGGAAGTGAAAGATAGGAAGAAATCATCAAAAGATCCATTGGAATTCAAGATCAAGCCTCTACATTGCAAGAACATTCGATAGAAGACAATCAGGGAGATTTAGAATTATGATTCCATTGTTTTTGATTTGTTTTTTTTCATTGTATGTTTTATTTTGTGTTTGATAATGTGTAACTAAACGTCTAGTTAGTATTTAGGCTAGATGAACCTTATGTTAATACTTATATATTATTTGATTATGTTATTAATTTGATAGGTTGTTTGATATATTGTGATCTGATTATATGCTTTATTTATGTTATAATAACTTAAGATATTAGATTATAATTTGATTTCATCAGTAGAGATTGAGAAATACAGTAATTAGAAGGAGTTGATTGCAACTCTAGTGATAAAGTGATATAAATCTTTCAGATTAGAGTCAAGCTTAAAAGAGGGACTCATAAATCAGTAATGCAATCTTATAAGTTTTAACCTGAGTAATTCAGTTAGAGACCTTAGGATTAGTTATTAGTAGAATCAAGGTCAACTATTAGCATACCATTGAGTAACAATTACATGATAAAAGATCAATTTGTTAAGGGTTTAAGGGGACTTAAACTAAATACTAATTTCTGATAACAATAGTTTTCTAAATGAATTCCACTGTTTTTGCATTCATTATCTTTCCTATTTCTTTATTTTTAATTTCTTTTTATTTAAAAATCTAAAATAATCCTTAGCTAGATAATAGGGGAAGGGTAAGTATTAGTATTCATAGTCTTTATGGAATCGACCCGTACTTGGTA
>JANSVI020000717.1:587059-597554 GCA_025434765.2 Erythroxylum kapplerianum | reverse complement strand
AAAATATTTTAAATTTAAATTATATTTATTAATAATTATTACATTAAAATTATTTTATTTTTAAAAAAATTGAATTAAGTTATTAGATTAAATTATTTATAATTCTTATTGATAATTAATATTAAATAATTAAATAGTATATATTTAGATAATAGTAAATCATATTATAAAAAATAGAAACTGGAAACAAAAACTACTCTTTATGATTTTCATAATTTATGAAAACTGGAAGAAACCAAAACTAAAAACAAAAACTATAAACTCAAATAAACAGGTTTTTTTTTACTGAACTTGAAAAACAAAACAAAAAATATAAATATAAATGGAAACAAACCCCAGTAATAAAAGGATTTAGAACTAAGATTTTCAAAATAGAATTGAATCCTAGTCCAGTGTTGGATCCTTTATTCTTAATAAGCTTAAGTTCTAAATAGATTAGGGCAATTTACCATATTTGAAATTCCTTTACAGTAAGGAAAACTTATTATGATGTAAAATGACAAAATTGCCCTTGCTCTCACCGTTCACTTGACCAGTGACTGGTCACCAAGATTTTAAATGATGGTCTGCAACTGGAATTGTGGCTGCAATATTGCAATTTTGGTCCAGATTGTTACTGTGATTTGCTGCAATTGCTGCCACATTTCCTGTAATTGCACCCGCATTGTTTGCAGTTGCGCCACAATTGCCTGCAACTCTAGTGTAATCCAGATTTTGTGGTTTAATGTTTTGCTGCTTGCTGTCCCAACAAACTAAAGCTTATGGTTGAGGGATCTTACCTATTCTATTTTGGTATAGACATTATGCTGTTCTGCATCTGTTTATCGTGCTTTTGAGAGGGTCAGAGTTTACCTTAAGAATGAAGGAGTTCCACCAATATGATAGCAAGTAATGCCATGAACTCAGCAGAGATGGATCTTTTAATTTTTGACATATGTTATTGATATATTTGAAAAATGTTCTAGGGGTTGTGGTCTGAGGTGAAGTAGTTTGCTGTTTCATTTAACTTGTTAATGGTCTTGTGGTTTGGATGATCAATTAATAGGCTGTCTGCACTCATGTGGTTTTTCCCATCCATTTTTGAAGGTTCTAGAAACTGTTATAAAGTACAGATGGAATGCCTTGCCTGTTGAGCAGCGAGATGGAATGAAAAATTATATCTCTGAATTAATTGTTCAGGTATGCATGCCTTGGAGATGTGGATGACAGGAGTTCAAATATTATTTATGTAATTTACTGAATCTTTCAGATATGTTGTTGGTATATAAAATTCTAGTTTCTTGTACAGCTTTCAAGTAATGAGGCCTCTTTTCGAATGGAAAGGCTTTATGTGAACAAGCTAAATGTTATTTTAGTTCAGGTATAGCTTTTTGTTCTTGCTAATTTGCAAGTCCACAATCTTTATTTAAATTATTTCTATTGGGATTATGGATTTGTAATTGCTATAGTTTTGTTGAAAATGATGATACTCTAGCTGGGGTAATTAATTCAATGTTTTCCTCTTTGCCACTACTTAGACAACATTATTTCTGGTTATTCTTTTGAAGAACTTTTTCTTTGTTGTTTGGTTTTAGCTTGACCTCTTGTTAGTTATTCTGTCAAGTTGAGAATTGCGAGTTAGATGAATATAGCTTTTATGGTGTTACAGATTTTGAAGCATGAATGGCCAACTAGATGGCAAAGCTTTAGACCTGACCTTGTTGCAGCTGCAAAGACTAGTGAAACAATTTGTGAGAATTGTATGGCTATTTTGAAAGTAAGTTTGCTTTTGTACTTATTTCTAAATATACTTGTATTGGGTGTGTATAGTAACATTTTGTTTTTCAGCTTCTAAGTGAGGAAGTTTTTGACTTTTCTCGGGGAGAAATGACTCAACAGAAGATCAAAGAACTCAAACAATCCCTAAACAGGTATAGAATTTTTTTTGAGAATTAAGTATAGGAAATTTTGTATTATGGCAGTCAATATTGTTCTCACATAATTGATACTCATCATTTTCCTTGCTAATAATTTTCTTTTGTTTTGACAGTGAATTTCATGTATGTACTGTCAGCCTCTCAAAGAACTGAGCTTATTCGAGCAACACTATCCACATTGCATGCTTTTCTTTCCTGGATTCCCTTGGGCTACATTTTCGAATCTCCATTGGTATGCATAGAATAATCATGCATGGCTGTTAGTATTATAGTAGTGGGATTGTTCTGTTTCCGGATTTATGTCTTCTTTTTCTCATGATGATACTGTATTACAGCTGGAAACGCTCCTCAAGTTTTTTCCCATGCCATCATATAGGAATCTCACACTCCAGTGTTTGACTGAGGTAGATTGTACTGACATTGAAGATCTGTATATTTTACTTTCTTGAAGATCTGTGTATTTTACTTTCTTGAGAAATGTGGGGCTCTTATTTGTTGTTTTGATGTTTACAGGTTGCTGCACTTAATTTTGGAGACTTCTATAATGTGCAGCATGTTAAGATGTATTCTGTTTTCATGGTCCAATTACAGGTATAGTTCATCTTGACTCAGAACTGGAACCCAGTCATAAGAGTATACACAATATTACTTCCATTTAATGCAACCTGCTCTGATCCTTTAGGTCATTCTTCCGCCAGCAACAAACATACCAGAGGCTTATGCACATGGATCTAGTGAAGAGCAGGTAACATGCCAAGTATTCCTTTGGTCCTACTTTCTACATGGTTTTACTTGCAACTGATTATCTTTGTTTCTTGTCACTACTTGCTACAGGCCTTTATCCAGAACTTGGCATTGTTTTTCACTTCATTTTACAAGGCAAGCTTTCTCTCACTTTGAACATATTATATCGCCTTAGATAGAGTTGTTGAAAAACGTTCAGCCTCGTAGTGAGTGATCTTTTCTATGGCCAGGAAAAGCTAATATTTGGCTTAACTAATGAGATTTCTCGATTTGTTTCCAACATGCTCTCTTGCATTTATTTTATGTTTGTATTCTTGCAATGTGATGAAATTATGTTAAAGAAAGAAGGCAGGGTGTAAATTATGGAACTAATTAATGATATAGGCCCCAAGCCTTGCGTTTTTCAATTACATGCAACAGTGTGGAAATACTGTCTGCTTTTTTGTGTGGCAAAAAGCTTGTTTAGAGATATCTAGATACATGCTTTCAGGTGCACATTATGGTTGTGTTTTTTTAATATAGTGTGAGTGTTTATTGCTTGAGGTGTGATGGTGGTTTTATGAATTTATCTATTCATCAAACAGATACTTTTTGTCCTGTAAAACTTGTCATTTTGGTGCATACGGTTTCAATATCTTGCACCCTGTAGGGAATCTTTTCTCCTATGAGCATTGGCATTTAGTCAGGCATGTTCTTGTTAAAAATCTTTTTGATGATAATGCCCTTACTTAACATTGCAGTCTCATATCAGAGTGCTGGAATCCACTCAGGAGAACATTTCTGCACTGCTGTTGGGTCTTGAGTATCTAATTAATATCTCGTATGTTGATGACACGGAAGTCTTCAAGGTACTTTCTACAAACCCCCAAATCATATCCTGTTAATCATCAAAGTTGTGATTTCACATGAAATAATTACTTTGTTTGATATATAGGTTTGTCTGGACTATTGGAACTCCTTGGTTTTGGAACTATTTAAGGCACACCATAATCTTGACAATCCTGCAGTAGCTGCAACCATGATGGGACTCCAGGTATGATGCATAAATTGCTTACTGCTTAATTTTTCACATGTTTTTGTGTGATAAGATCTACTGCACTAATCAAAAGTTGTTGAGCTGTAGTGCACATCTTTCGTATTGATGCAACCTAAGTTTGACTGTGTGATGATTCCAGCTCCTTTTGTGCTCCTTGAACAACTTTTAATCCTTCTTTTGTCATACTGAATCTGTTAATTTCTGAAATCTGCCAACGTCACCTTGTTATGAGTGTTTTCGACCATGAATCTATTTTGGTGGTCGATGCATTATTTTTCCAAATACCATGTCAATTTTTCGTGAGCCCTAATAAAATTGAGAAAAAGTATCAGTTCCTTTTCCTTACTCCATTACAGGTTCATTGGAAAAACACTCTTGATCTTTCTACTTCTTTGTATTTTCATATTCTATAATCTGTTTTAAGGTTTTATTTTCCTTTCAACATCTTTGTGCTATTAAAAATATGATAATTAAAAGTGACTTAAGAATGGTCTTAACAGAGAATGTTTATTTTGGCATATTCTAAATAGTAAGATGACTTCTATACAAAAAAGTTTGAAGTAAGAGGATATAAATATAAAAGAGGATAACTAGGAGGGTTTCTCTTTATCAAAACTGTATAAGACAAAAAAAATATTAAGTGAAATTCTATTATTTTCCTTTGCTTTCTTAGCTTTTGATGAGCATGGTTTCTTATTCATTCTAGGTTTATTTTTGTTTTTTCATTCCAGTTTACGTAAATGCACATATTCATGTGTTTTTATCTTTTCTTGCCCTTCTGCTGGTATATAATTAGTCCTAGTTTGTAACCCTTTACTCTGTGGTAAAGCAAATCAATTTTTTGGTTTCTTTCCTTTGTCTATGTATTGAATCTCCAGATACCTTCGCTTCATGGTATGGTCGATGGCATAGGTTCACAAGTTTTTCAGCGTAGACAACTGTATTCTGGTCCAATGTCAAAGCTGAGGATGCTTATGATTTGTCGTATGGCAAAACCAGAGGAGGTTCTGATAGTTGAAGATGAAAATGGCAACATAGTTCGTGAAACCATGAAGGACAATGATGTTCTTGTTCAATATAAGGTAATAAATATTTATCTTGTCAATCATCAGATTTAATCTATGATAGATACTATTCCATCATCATAAAAATTATTGATTTAAATTTCTTAAAATTTTCCCAAACCAGCATTTGAGGCTAAATTAATTGTGGTGGATGCCTGGATCAAGGGCTTGGTTGAAAGAACCATGTGAAATTATTCCTGAAATTAAGGAGCCCGTAGCATTATATTAGTGTCAAAGTTAAGTTTAAGTTTTTACTGGATAAAAAAAGAGTAGTTAGGTACAAATACATAATGCGTCTGAAATTATAGATGAAAGCTTTTTGTGGCAACAACGTTTACTTTAGTACCATTGTTACTTGCTGATATTCTCTATATGTTTGGGAAAAGGTCAAGGTGAAATTATTTTCAGTTATTTTTCAAACTCTTTTTTTTTTGAAATTTCCAGGAGAGATACCATTGTTGTTGATGTTGTTATTACTTGTATTTATTCTAACAAAGATGTGATTTTACAGATTATGAGAGAAACACTAATTTACCTATCACATCTCGATCATGAAGACACTGAAAAGCAGGTAGTTATTAAATAATCCAGATGTGGACTACATAATATCTTGTGAGGAGGGCATATTTGTATCTGTATATGTTGGTGACCGCGTTAATAGTTCATTCAATTAAATTGATTTATTTCTAATTTCTTTAAATTGTTCATTCAATCTGATCTTTTATTGGTTAGCTTTAGATTTATTTGCTTTGTGAAAGCGAAGAACAACTGCCAATTTGGAGCAATTCTTTTCTTTTTGTCATCACGACTTCCAAATTATTTTATGGTTGGCTAGTCATTCCTTCTTTTCACATAATAGTGTACGCTTTTGTTTCAATTGTGTAGAGATAATAAAAGGTAATGCTGTCATTCCCTACCATGTTCTGTTTGTCACTTTTTAATTTGATCTTTCTTTGTTTATTTCAGATATTATGGAACTTCTGTATATTCTTTTGGTCTAGAAATATTCTTATATGTCTTTTGTTGCTTACGCTTGTTGGTATCATTTAGATGCTGAAGAAGTTGAGTAAACAGTTGAGTGGTGAGGACTGGAGTTGGAACAACCTCAATACTCTCTGCTGGGCAATAGGATCTATTTCTGGTTCGATGATGGAAGAACAGGTATAAGATTTGTTGATACTTGTAATGTTACTAATGAGATCTCTTTTCATCATTTGTGGCTTTCACAATTCCCGAACTTGTATTTTCTGTGATAGTTGGGATATAATTTTTCTGTATCTTGGCTTAACTAATTTGGGGTATGAATGTTGTAGAAGTTGTGTATGGTCAAGGTTAGTTTGCAGGAGGTTTTTTTTTGCATCTTCTTATTTGTTAATATTAGTTTTTTTAGAACTTTAACTTGTTCTTTTTTTTACCTTAATTGGTAAGATATATGCAAGGTATTTTTGTATTGTATTTTTGTGTAGGTGCAGGAAATGAATGTATGCTGGCTGTCATTTTGAGATTGTTGTTTCTTTTCTGCATTAACTGTAATTTTGCAGTACTTTTTGGTAAACTAAATTTCAAAATTTTCTCACTAATATGTTTCTTGGGCAATATGGAAAAGACGGCATGAATGACCTTTAATATATCAATCTAAATCTAAAAAAAATAAATAAAAAGTTAAATAATAAATCTAAGTAACAAAGATAAAAATAAAAAGTTAAATAATAAACCTAAATGTAAATAACAAAGATAAATAAATGTAAATTAACTAAGTTAAATAAAAAACTATAAATAAAATCCAAAATTTTAATAATAAATAGTTAGAATATATCATTTTTTTATCTAAATATACTCTTTTATCTAAATACATTCTAATTCTCTTTATAATAGTTATATTTTTAGATGAATTTCTGATATATCGATTTGATCTTCGATCTTGAAACAATCTTTTCTTTACTGTTTTGCTTGACGATTATTATGATGACGTCGTATCTTCTGTCATTACATAGTCTGACTATGTATTGCATTCAGTTTTCTGTTTCATGTTGGGGTTAGTGAATTTCTGTTTTGTGAAGCTTCCAGGTTATTCTTTTTACTCTTCCGGTGTATATCTTTATGAAATTTTGTAGTATATGCAATTGTAGTATATGATTTTTACTTGCAAGTCATTATGTACTCATTTCTTCTGTATCCATTTTAAATTTTGGAGTGAATGGTGACACTGATAAAGATGTCCTTTTTCTTAATTACCAATTTTCCAACTAGTTCAGAGTAGTATTGAATTTCATTTACCAACATTTATTATCATTTGGCAAACTTGTATTTCCATGGAGCATTGTTACTGTTTCTTTAAAAAATGCTTCCCTTGTGTGCATTAAAACATGTTCACTAGGTCAGAATCTCCCTACTGTTGAGCATTTGGGGATATGGTGTGAGAAGTGAGTCTTATCATCTGGGCAAGGATTATAATGCAGTGGATTATACAAATCAAATAAAGTGGGGAAAAGGTCTAGGGCTTTGTTTTGTTTCTGCTTGTGTTGCCTCTTATAAAAGGTTATTGTTGGTAATCTTGGATTGTTAAACACTTGTAATGAACTGCATCAACTAATTGTTTCACTTTTTGGGATTACAACTCATGCTTTGCAAAAAGTTAAGTTTCCTCATTTATCAAGGACATTGGCTTTGACAGGAGAACAGATTTCTGGTGATGGTCATTCGTGATTTGCTGAATCTATGTGAAATCACAAAAGGAAAGGATAACAAAGCTGTCATTGCTAGTAACATCATGTAAGACATCCTGATTGCCAAAAATCTCATGGAATGCCTCTTGTTAGATGGAACCTTTTCCTATTTGAGCTATTAAAGTGACCTTGCCATATTTGTCTGTTTATCTGATTCTTAATTTGAATAGTAAAGAGAAATTTTGTTTTTTTTTGATCATATTATGTTTGGTGTTCTACAAGGAGATTGATGAGAAAGCTCAATTAATATAATTGTTGAGGGGGCAAGTATCGATCTAAAGTTGCATCTATTTACCCTGAAATTGGTTCTTTTGCAGGTATGTTGTTGGACAGTATCCAAGATTTCTTCGAGCCCACTGGAAATTCTTGAAAACTGTTGTAAACAAATTGTTTGAATTTATGCATGAAACACATCCTGGAGTTCAGGTTATGTTGCTTTTGATATTTGTTTTGTCTGCTTGTTCTGTATATAGTCATGATCCTATTTTTTTTAGTTTAGTTTAAAGTATTCCCTTATAGTTTAGTTTTACAACCAAAAGCATTTTTTTCTTGAATGATATGCCATTGACTAACTATATCTTCTCAACATCTTGCAGGATATGGCATGTGATACATTTTTGAAAATTGTTCAGAAATGCAAACGCAAGTTTGTTATTGTTCAGGTGAAATCTATTTTCACTTCATAGTTCTTATCAATTATCTTTAAAAATAATGTAGATGCTTATAGAGCGGTTGATCTACTGCTTCAGGTTGGAGAAAATGAACCATTTGTATCTGAACTGCTTTCAGGACTTCCAGCTACTGTTGCTGATCTTGAGCCTCATCAAATTCATATATTTTATGAATCAGTACTCAATTTTATGCTCTGGTCACACTGTCTTTGGTGAGCTATCTATTTATGATGTTTGTGACGTTGCTCCTTTTGCCTTCTATATTTCCTCAGGTTGGTCATATGATTCAAGCTGAATCTGATCCACAAAAGAGAGATGAATATCTGCAGAGATTAATGGATCTACCCAACCAGGTATGAAAACCAGAGAACTAGGTTGTTTTTCCACCTTTCAATTTTCGCCTCCATATAGAATGGATTCATGTGTTTTGGTGTGGTGCATGTTCTATATAATACCATGGGAAAAAAAACTGTGTTTCAGGCTCCACTATTTAGTGTTTTCTTTTCTTTTATCTGTACCACATGTTAAGCTCTGGGATTTCATGATGTACTTACAGCTGTTAATGCCTTCCAGCTCTACTGCTAATGGTCTCTGTTTTATGCTGGTCACAGAAATGGGCTGAAATTATAGGGCAGGCCCGCCAGAGTGTTGATTTTCTTAAAGATCAAGATGTGATCAGGACTGTGCTTAACATATTACAGGTATAGCTTTTGAATGTGTGACACTGTATTACTGGAAACTGAGAGGCATAGTGGTTTTCAGTTTGATATCTTTTTGATATGGAGGTAGTATAATGTGCTGTGTACAAGCTTGGCGGTTTACATGTTGATACGGAACAAATGCTCACATTGACTCACGACTGTTGGGCGTTTCTCGTGTATCACCTACAATTTGTACTTGAGTAGTGGCTGAACCCTCTGTTGCAGTAAATGCATTCTTGATGTGTTTATTTACATTACTGTTATTTTGCAGACAAATACAAGTGTTGCATGTTCTCTTAGGACATGCGTTTATTCACATCAATATTATTTTGCAGACAAATACAAGTGTTGCAAGTTCTCTTGGGACATACTTCTTATCACAAATTTCTTTAGTATTTTTGGACATGCTTAATGTGTACAGGTGCATTCTCATTTGCCATTGTAGTTTCATTTTAAACTTCAGTTCAATCACATGCTTGACTCTGATTTTGCCTTAGTTTTCTTTGCTGTTTTTTACAGAATGTACAGTGAGTTGATCTCAAGTAGCATTGCAGAAGGAGGCCCCTATGCATCTAGAACTTCATATGTGAAACTTTTGCGGTGGGTTTCACTTATTTTATATCAGATACGAACAGTACAAAATTTTTCTAGTTTTTGATGGTTGTGGAGCAGGTCTGTCAAGAAAGAGACACTTAAGCTCATTGAAACATTTTTGGACAAGGCTGAAGATCAGCCACATATTGGAAAACAATTTGTGCCTCCAATGATGGATCCTGTTCTTGGCGATTATGCAAGGAATTTGCCTGATGCTAGAGAATCTGAAGTTCTATCACTTTTTGCAACAATTATAAACAAGTATGGTTCCATTTTACTCATGCCTTGCCCCCTTTATCTGTCAAAAAAGTATTTAGATGAGTGTATGTGCTACTTTTGTTTGTTGGATGTGTGGTTCAATTAGTTGTTACTCGCTACAGGTTTGGGTTTAAGATTGATGAATGCAAGTCGTGTGGGTTAATATGTTATCTAATTGGATAAGATATTTGCATTTTACAGGCATTCCTAGAATAGTGGTAATCTGCATGCAAGTAAATTATCAAATCAGATCTGGAAAATGTCCTTAAATGTGGTGCCTATCAAGATTATGTTGCTAAAATAATGTTTTCTGTTTGGTTTCATCTTCTGATATGTTACTTTTCCTGGTTTATTGACCAAGGTACAAAGCAACAATGATAGATGACGTACCTCGTATATTTGAAGCTGTTTTCCAGTGTACGCTGGAGGTAAGATATACTTTACTGCTTTGATGCTCATACATATCATTTACTTCAGTCACTTTCTTTTTGCTACTTTATGTTACCTATAACAATTATTGACATGCAACATTGCTAGGGCATTTCAAACAAGATGAACTTGAAAGTTTTCTAAGATGGCCGTACTAAATGTTAGAGCCTTGTTATCGGCTAATACAGGAATTGAACTAATTACCTCTATTATATACTAATTTTTATAATCTTGGTTTGAGCTAATAGGCTAGGAGGTCGTTTGGTTTTACTTCTATTTTTTTGTTTCAGTTTTCAGTTTTCAGTTTTTGTTTTCAGTTTTTTATTTTTATTTTTCTTTTAAATAAAAACAAAAAT
>JANSVI020000716.1:1059173-1069514 GCA_025434765.2 Erythroxylum kapplerianum | reverse complement strand
AAGGGATTCACACCATATCCTAGCCTAGTTCATAAAATTTTGTTCATAAGTAACAACTTATTTTAAAGACACTTCGGGAGAGGTAAACTTAAATACATGTGATGATTAAGTGAGCAGAGCACACCACAGACTATGCAGACATAAATAAGATCCTAAAGATAAGACCAAAGACATACATGTAGTTGAGGAAATTCTAAAATTACACTTCCAATAATGTTTTGGGTATTTTTCTAATTGCCAAGCCACTGGGAATTCATTTATGATTCAATACGTGCTACTCATAGTTTCTATATAGTATAAGGTTCATAATGGGTTAAAGTAAGACATAAGAGGACTGAGTATACCTGTATGAGAGGAAATGAAAAATGAGTATGGTACCATTCCTCTATTCGAGGATTGGCACAAACGGGAAGGAGTTTTGTGGTATTCTGAATAGTATAGGTTATTAATTGGCTTCCGGATAAGATGAAATAAGTTCTACGGAGGTGTAGATTACTGAATAAGTGTTAAAGAAAGTGTTTAGGTGACAGTCGCATGGAACCTTAGTGCAAGGAATGTTCTGATTTTTTTCAATTATGGCATCGCGTATAGTTGAGAATGATTGAAAAACAATTAGGGACACTAATTGGCTGACGAGATTTTCGTGAACAGTATAAAGATGGTAGCAAGACTAATGGTAATATAATTTTTAGGGCATGTTGTCTCTTCTAAAGGAATTAGAATTGATCCTAGTAAGATAGAAGCGATTGTTAACTGGAAGCCACCATGGAATGTGACAGAAGTGAGAAATTTTTTGGGTTTAGCTAGTTATTACCGTCGATTTGTGAAGGAGTTTTCGGTGATAGCATTCCCTTTAACTAAGTTGTTACGGAAATGAGTGAAGTATGAATGGTTTGATAGATGTCAAAATAGTTTTGATCAACTAAAAAGTTTGCTTAATGAAGCTCCTATATTGGTTCAGCCAACTTCTGGTAAGGTGTATTTATGTATACAGATGCATCAAGAAATGGTTTGGGTTATGTTTTGATGCAGGATGGGCAAGTAGTTGCTTATGCTTTTAGGAAACTAAAGTCTCATGAAAAGAATTACCCTACACATGATCTGGAACTTACAGCAATAGTATTTGCCTTAAAAATTTGACAGCACTACTTATATGGTGAAAAATGTAGAATCTTCACAGATAATAAAAGTCTAAAGTATCTGCTTACCAAAATTATCTCTTCTCTGCTAATATTTCACAGAACACCAAGCTTCAATCTTCAAGTTCGTTTCATCCCCAAACTGATGGACGAACAGAGGTAGCAAGGCGAAGCTTGGGGCACTTGTTAAGGTGTTTGGTTGGAGACAATGTGAAAAATTGGGATCTAATAAGTCTATTAGGAAGAGCCATTTTAAGATAGTTTTAGGAATTCAACCAAGGAAGCCTATTGACTTGATTCCTTTGCCACAAATAACACAAGTTAGTTTTGAAGCTGAAGGTTTTGCATAGCACAAGAGGTACATCTTTGATGAGATACGACGAAAGATAACAATCAGTAACTTGTCTTATAAAGAACATGTTGATCAACAATGTCAATTGGTGGAATTCAATGATGGGGATATGGTGGTGGTTAGGATTCGTCCAAAGTATTTTCAAAAAGGGAAAAAGATAAGAAATTTCATTCACGGAGTGCTGGACTTACAAGATCATCAAGAAGATAAGTGCCAGTGCTTATGTTTTGGAACTACCAAGTGATATGGGAATAAGTCATATCTTTAATGTTACGGACTTAACTATTTATCATGGACAAGATGAGCAATCCCCTACTACAACTATAAGAATTCCAGCCATTCCTTATCTTAAAGAGGACATAAAGGATGTTCTTGATGAACAAATTGTAGCTACCAAAGTTGGAGGATATCGGCAATTTCCTGTCAAGTGCAAAGGAAGACAGATTTCTAACAACACTTGGATTTTTGAGTTTGAATTTCAGAAGTTGAATCCAAGCTATAATGATTAGTATTTATCACATTCTACGTCGAGGACGACTTCAAACAAGTCGGGGAGAATTGATGCAAAAGAACTTAAAAATTGTAAGAAAAATAAAAGAGGAAAGATTAATCAATCACAAGCTTTAATTTGGTGGGATGAGGATTGGGAATTGAGTTCACATCAAAGATAAAGGCTGAAATTCAGATTATTTTAGGATTCCTTATTAGATAGGAAGTAGTAGTATTATGTTATTCTTATTTAGATATACTATCCTAGTTGTATAGGACTTATGGAATTTCTATTATAATATGATTTAAATTAGAAAACTTTTCCTACTATAATAAGGGTTCTAAGAACTCTATATATGCGTACTCAATCTTTCATCAATAACAAGCAATCTGAAATTTTCCTACGAACTTTAAGTTTTTAACTAAAAGGTGTGATGCTTTCTTCTAAGAGGGTTTCTTAGACCTTAGGATTGATTCCTATTTTCCTCCTATCCATTCTTTGCATTCTTCCCTAAATTCCAGCAACCCTAACCTAAATTTCAGCCCACTCAAACCTAAACTCTAGCCATATTGAACCCTGAAATCTTACGCTTAAATTTGCAACAATCAAACCTTAAATTCCCAGCTGTACAAAATCTGAAAATTCTGCACTCCTAGCCAAAATTCAACCTTGAAACCTGATATTTTAGCAGTTTAATATCAGTCCCTTGAGATATACAATGACTGCGTCTCCCCAAGATATACAATGATTGCATTTTCCCAAGCAACATTACTCCTTCCATTCAATTTCTAATTTGCGATTTGTTGAACCATAATGGGTGGCTATCTTTCAACCCTTTCAGTTTTGAAGTTGCTCATGATGCAACCGATACAGTAAAATATATGTAACTGAGAATCAGGTGAAGAACTATAGTGCAAAAAACCGAACTTTAAATATCAACAGTTGTGCAACAACATAAGAGGGACTGAGACAAATTCAAATCATCATGAGATATGACTACGACAGAACCAGCTACTATGGTTAAACACACAAAACCTAGCTTCCAGCAATTAGAGGCAGAAAAACACATCACCAACTATGGTAAAATACACAAGTCTAGTTTCCGACAATTAAAGGCAGAAAAACACATCACCAATAGGCTCCTGGAGTTGGTGCGACTCAGTCCATGGCAACAAGGTAAATAGAACGTCACTGGAAGGTGGCACATGCACTACATGCACTGGTTGACCAATGGCTGTCGACAGTAATTGGGGGCGTGTGAGGCACTCACCTACATTGCCTCTTCCTTTGACCGGGTCATCGATGGCTGCTTAAGGTGATTATGGAGTTAGATTGTTAAGGTTAGTCTTAAATTTTTTAGAAAGCTTTGGGTGTGGGTTACCGGTTGTGAGAGGCAGGATTAGTGAACATGCCCTAATACCATGATATGAATGAGAAATTAAGAAGAGAGATTGTGACAACTTGTAGAAATCAACAGCTCCCACTCCCTTTGTATACTAGATTATCTTATTCATATATGATAAATTACCTTTATAATCCCTAAAAATCCCTTTAATCAAATCATAATCTATAATAGTGATAAACTTGAAATCTGGTACAACACTTGTACATGTACGTCCGAACACAAAAGCTTTCATAGAAACAAGAAATCTCAAATGATTTGATAAAAGAGTATTGAAAAGATAATTGAAACCAAAATACATTTTTTAACTAATGAAGAAGGTGGCCTATATTCCGTCATGCTTATAAGACAGGTCTTCATTCAATCTTTCTGTTTCTATTTTAGTACATATCTTTTCAAAAAAAGAAAAGCCTTCAAGCTAGTTCAATCATTTCTCTATCTTTCAAGTACCTAAATCATTCACATGAAATCCTCAAGTATTGCAATGCCCAATCGAAACTAGTTTTTCGTTCATATTTCAATAATGCCTTTCACTATCTTAAATACACTCTAATGGAAGAAAATCTACATATTGGTCAAGAATGTTACAACTGTACCTTAATCATTTTATACACACAATATATGGAACAAGCATAGCCAAGCAAATTCTGCATGTGACCCTTCCAAGTTCTAGAAAAAGCTGCTGCCTCCTACAAAGTAAGAAAGATCAAGCAAAGAATTGGAGATAGGAGCTATGACTTTACACCTAAATTAAATGCATAGATTGTAACATTGAAGCAGTTACTGCCAATCACAGTAGCTAACTACCATGACATGTATCAACCCTAACAATCAACAATGAAGTATCAAATTTTATTGTAACTATTTGTTTAGTAATTTCATGCATGGAAAATGTTGGGAATTTGCAACTCAATAAATATTCAAAACATGTCAATAATTCATTTTGTAGAAAATAATGCACCACTCAAGTCACAACAAATTAATGTCACCTCATTTCAGATTACATACATGGAGCAAAGTAGTATGTTTCCCAGAAGCAGGACACTTTATGAGAAAGATGAGACAGGTGCTCATGTCTCACAAAATCTATTACTAATAACCTTTATCAAGGATTACTTTGATACTTTGGTACATGGGAACCTGGTATAACAGATTTTATGATTCAGGTAGTAACATAATTATTCTCCACAATTTTAGGTACAGGCGTATGCTAAATAAGAAACATATGAAATAGATATGCATGTGAACCATGCATTAGTTACAATACATCAATACTGTAAGTTCATCCAATAGGATTAATTATGTTCTACTGAGTAACATGGGAATTTTTCTCTTCATAATTGTACAATGTCATACGCTTTTCTCAATGGGATTGCCATGCTGTACTAAGAAACATGGAAATTTTCTTCACGGTCATCATTATAGATAAAGGATTAATCACTCTTTTTGTGAGCCATTTCATGGACTTTTTGGAGGGAGGCAGGAAAAATTTAGGGATCTATGGATATTCAAAAACCAATTACCAAATGTAAAAACATATAGGCAATTCTGGTCAAATAGAAATATATGGTTCCACATGCTTACCTTATTAAATTTTATTCAAAATACTTTAGTAGGTTTTTATTTGTATTCTCTTAAGGTCACTTGGCATTCCCCCTTAGTAATATCTATAGACTTCTTTTTTAATTGAAAAAGGTTTCCGCAAAAATTAGATCAATCTGAAGATAATCCATAGCATATTGCATAAGTCCTCCAAACTGCAATCTAATGTAAAAAGAGTATACTGCAATCTAATGAGAAAAGAGAATACAACTAAGGTGCATTGAACAAAATTTTAATCTTGTAAGTAAACCTTAGCTTGGCGAAGTTCATAGATTTCCAAGAAAAGTTGCTTTGAAAGTTCTTCCAAAGCTTGCACCTCTGCTTCCATGTTTTTAATATCTGAAATGAAAGAACATATAGGTTGTCTAAAATAAATAAAAGATAGAATCAAAGAGCAGTCAATGTTTGGTGAAATTTAAGTTGTTGATAATGGACAACTAATCTAACAAAGTATTCAATAGTATAAAAGGCTACTTTGAACATTGCACATATTCTTATGTATATGTAAAAAAGGCTACTTCAAACATTACACGTATAAATTTGCAAAAACACATGTGCTAAAGGATAAAGAAATGGACACAGGCAGAAAATGTTTTGATAAATTTGGAAATAACTTTTGATAAAACATTGAAATCCTAATAGGTCATTTCCTAGCATTTTAAAGTTAGACAAAGATAACCATATTATTCATTTAAATCTAGATCGTAATAGAAGCATCTAAAACTAAAGAGCACGAATAAAATGGTAGCAAATTACCAATCTCAAGGATGTGAAAGCTAAGTATGAGTAGTGACAAAAAATATTCTTTTCTAAAACTAGGGCCTTTTACATATTTTATATATTTCTAAATTAGTTCTTAAGGCCACAATATTGTTTTGCAACTATGGAAATTAGAAAGTATAAACAATAGTCACCTTGTTCCTTTTGGTCATCTTGCACAGAACGCACAACAGTGCCAACAATCCGTTTAAAGAATGACCTTGCTTTTAATTTCTACAACACACAACCATATAAGATAAACATCCATAGATAAGAAGGCCACTTGTAAAAGGTTCAACAATTGCCAACATAAGAAATGATGATAATTTAACTGATGGGTGAAATATGAGAATATGATACCAAATATATGTATAAAGTTAAGGGTATGGGCTCATTTATGTAGCAAGCATGCCGGGTCTAGTGAAAAAACAATTGTCATGATAGCATAAGAGATTATATTTGTAACTATAGCTCCAAATTCATAAAACCAAACAAGCATCTCACCAAGTCACTTGGCAAAATTAACAGTTAAATAAACAATCATATATCAAATAGTCATTCAGCTTCCTCACCTATTATACCTATTATCTATTCATCAAGAGAAAATGTCAATCAGCAACTCTTTAGCTCACAAGGTTTAACTAGCTAAAACTTCTTATCCCCAAAATGCTTTAACAGAAGCCAAGTTAGATGTTTATGTTTATATCAATCTCATATTGTGCAGAGAAAGATAATTAATCTTCGGTTAGTTGTAAGAAATAGGCCCTCTCTAACCTATTATGTCTGTCATCTATCAATGATTAATAGTGTATGAAAAAAAAAAACTTTAGATGAATTAATTGACATTAGCTCTAAAAGGCCCCGGATTCTACGTCTCAGAGGAATTTCGACTAGGTGTTGTTTTTTACCTCTAAAAGTATCCTAGATATGCATCAAAAAGCACTTGATCTTTTTCTTAATGCAATGCCTATCAGTGAGTTGACACCAAAAGTTGAAAGCAAAACAACAATTTAGAAGGTAACATATCCCTTAGATGATCGAGATGAATATTATATAGCATCTCCACCCATTTTCAAGCACTTTGTACATCTCAGCCTTAAGATGAATATTCATTTGAACTGATTTTCACACTAAAAAGTTTAAGGTTTTGACGCTCCTCACTTTATCTCATGGTCTAACACTCTTTGACGTATACATAGCCCAACATTTAAGGAAAGATGGAGACACAGAATAATAATTTTTTGGCCAGCAACAACAATCTTGCTTAGAAAGACTCAAGTACACTTTTAACAATAAAAGCATCCATCGGCATGTATAAATTTTCAATAATCTAGAAAAAAGAGGTTTTAAACAAAAGGGCAATTCCTATTGGGTGGAAAGGATGAGAGGAACAATGAATGACAAGCAAAAGAAAGTATCATAAAAAGAAAAGAGAAGCATGGAGTCTAGTGCAAATGAAATCAATAGTACTAGTAAAAAGAAGAGGAAGATAACAAGAGATAAAGCAAGATAAAGAGACCTCATCTGATCCCTGTATCCGCTCCATTTCCATTTGTGAAAGAATAATTTTCTTTTTCTTTGTGACACAAGTCTCAATTGATTGCATTAGTTGTCTTTCCAAAGCCTTGATCTCTGATTCCTCAATCTCCCTAACACATGAAACCCATATTATGTAAACACATATAATTAAATTAACAAAAAGCACAACCCAATTTCAATCAAGTGTTTCTTTTTGAAAACAAGTCTAGTCAAATATCATAGATTCAAGAACACCCTTTTTTGGTACCAATTCCATGCACAAATCTATAGCATTTATATACAATAATTTTAATCTTTTTATACAGTTTCCCATTTGTGTTTCCTTTCCCAATAAAAAAGGAAGGGTAAGATACACTACTACATAATAATTCACCATAGGAAGTGCCTGCAAACCTCAACATATGAGGAAATTTTGCCATTACAAAGATACCATCAAGTGTTCTAAGGAACTTTTACAAGCACAAGCAATCTATGGCTTAGAGTGAACTATTTAAAAGACATAAAAACATAGTAAAGTCTTTTACAGATCAATTTCCATATATTCAAACAATTTCAAGCTTACTTACCTCCAATCCAATCACAAGCCGTGATGTAACATTTTTTATATATCATACAAAAAGTCAACCACAAGGATTAAGGAAACTTCCCAAATTCTAAAAGATGATAGACAACAAACTATTCTAAAACCAATTGCAAAAAGCCTATCAACCTTCCAAATATGTTATAAAAGAAGGTGTCCTATTCAATCATTTCCAGCCTTAGGCCTTTTTTTTTCATCACATTTTTGATAAGCCAAAATGTTTTACTACCCAACACATTTCTTTTTAGTCTGGCTCTCTTCATCAAGCATATACAACTATATAAAGTTAGTGCTTGTTGATGGAGAGCTTTCCTCACAGAGACATCAAGAAGCAAGAGAAGAAACACATATGAAACAATTTCGAGCTACCGCATAAATTAGTCATTGACGGTCACTACTTTGCAATCCAAACCTATCAAGTGCCTTTTCCAATTGTTACAAGAACATAAGTGAAGCCAATCAACATGTTGCAAGAAGAAGAATGAAAATGGCTACCCTCAAAATTCATCAAGCTAAGTTCTTTAAGTAACCATGAAAAATAAAGATGATGATTTTGAAAAACATGTATGATGGATGACAACACTTGTTTAATGAATATGAAGTAACAAATTTGATATGAATTCACAAGCATAAAAGTCTATGAAGAACTACAAATAGTCAATGATTGAGATTACCTGATGAAGAGAGATAAGTAACTATAAGGCAAATTCACAGCTCCAAAACCAGATAATACAGCCATAACGGTCACACCAATGACACCAATTCTACTAACTAGTTGAGGCATCGTGAAAAAACCTAATGCCAAATCAAGAAGATCCAAAATCAGAAATTTGATGAAATAAGTTTGAAATCAAAAAGAATCAGCTACAAGCTCACAAAACATTATCAAAAAGATAAAGTAGAGAGGAAAAGAAATTTCATATGAAATTGAAGTATAATTACTTCAAATTTTGTCATTGTTCGAGCTACATGTTTCAAAAGAATGTCGTAACAATGATTAAGAAAAACCACACACCACAGAGGAAAAGAACAAACTTGGTTGAAATGCAAATAGCAAAAAATACAAAAGGCTTGCATTACCCACAAACCAACTGTGAAACATGTTACATGCCCAACAACTCTTAGCCTTGCCCTAACTTCATAGCTTCCAAACCAGCATGCATTTTCTTCCATTGATTTTTACTAATTCTAAATACAAACATAAACTCCTAACTCATTTCTTGTTTTTGTCCACACTACATGATTGTACTGACCATTTGTCAAAGTTGCTGGCCAACACCATATCAAGCATGGGCATGAATATAACCAGAAATGTAAGAGAACTCGTTGAACCTAAGAGTTTAAACGAATCTGCGGGATGAGGCCTAAGAATGAATCACATAATGTGCCAACAACAGACAACGAAGGAGGGAGGGACAAGGAAAGGGAGTAACCAAAAACATAAAGAAATGACTTGAAACCTTTATCAGGAGAAGGCATGGGGAAATGGATGCCCATACGCCAAAAAGCATAGAGAAAGGCCAGCAAAAACAAGATGGCACCAAGTCCTGCCCGCTCTCTCCTTACACCTGACAATCCGCATCGAAAGAGAAAACAATGAGCAAAATCGTACATTCTAAAGATAGAAAAGAAATTGATAACAAAAAGAAAGAAAAAGAAGAAAAAGGGGTTAGAAGAATTAGATACCAGTGTTGCAAAGCATCAAGTAGCAATGATAATAGGGCAACATGAAGACCAGTAACAATATCAAACAAAACAGATCCACCTTCCAGTTAATCCATCTAGCCCTGCAAACAAGCAAACAAGCAAAACAGATTAAGAGAATAGAGAGTAGTAGCTAACTAAAGAATGAAAAAGAAAATATACTAGACTAACTGTTTGGAAAGCAAAGGGATGATCTCGAAAAGAACGAGCTGGAGGAGGTTGCAAGAGAAGGCAAAAACAATACTGAAGATGATCTGAACAAGAACTCTCTCAAAATTAAGGACTTCCTCTGGAGGTTATTGCGTGACTTTGTTCCTTGAAAACAGAGACTTTTAGCTAGGGGTGTCCCTCTAGATGTTTCTTGTAATAGATGCGGCCTGGCTGAAACCATGGATCATGTGTTGCTCGCTTGCTCCTATTCTAGAAGAGTGTGGAATGCTGCAGGAATCACTCTACAGGATGATGATATTAAAAGTTGTATCTCCTCGGTGCTAGTTGGTATGAATTCTGGTTTGAGTCATAGGATTTTAGCGATTTATTGGAGCCTTTGGTTCCATCGAAATCTATTGTGTTGGGAGCAGAAGGATACTCATCCGAATGCCATTATCTCATTTGCTGATGAGTTTCTTGAGAACTGGAAAGAGGCAACTTGTAATTTTAATCAGATACAACTCAATGGCAACACCCTTTCTCGTTGTCATTCTTGGAGTAAGCCTAATGTGGGATGGTTGAAATGTAATATTGATGCTTCGGTCTCGACAGGAGAAAATAGCT
>JANSVI020000716.1:557273-570650 GCA_025434765.2 Erythroxylum kapplerianum | reverse complement strand
TTTGTCACCGCCATGAGGGCTGGTAACCACCGTGACTAAGCTTGTACTTTCTTTGTTTTTCTTTCCTTTTCATGCAAATTATTTACTTGAACTTTCATTTTTTATGCAAAAATTTACAAAATAATCCAATTAACATGCATGTAATATTCACATCATTTTCACTCAATTCATCTCTCATTTTGATCAAAATACAAGAAGTTGTAACCAAAATCAAGGTATGAAGGCAATTAAAAGCAATAGAAACTAGACATAACATCATTAAAAAAATATCTCGCTGGGCAAGCAGTCTACTTTCATTAGGAGGAAGACTGAATCTGTTTCAATAAGTTTTACAATCTCTTCCATTGCATGACTTAATTGCAACAGACCCCCCACGAGGGATTTTGACTAAATTAGAAAAAATATTTGCAGATTTTTTGTGGGGAGTAGGTGAAGAAGGGCCTAAGCATCATTGGATAGCATGGAAATCAATGTGTCTCCTAGTGAAGGAAGATGGTATTAGTTTGCAGAGTTTGTTTGACATATACGTGGCCTTCTTGACTAAGTTATGGTGGAGATATATAGTGTGTAATTCTTTATGGGCATCCTTCTTAACAACTAAGTATGGAACTAGAGGCGATTTAAAGGTGATTCAGCCTAAACTGATGGACTCTCAAACTTGGAAAAAGAATGCTAGATATTTGTGAACAAATTCATGATTGTATTGTTCACTTTGTAATAAACTCATCTGGAATGAGACCACCACTGGGTACTTCTCAATGACTTCTGCCTATAACCATATTAAAGATGTGGGCACACGAACTATAATTGGTTATAATATTTGGCATAAAGGGGTTCCTCTGAAAGTATCAGTTTTTATGCTGCATTGATGGAAAAGCAGGCTTCCTCTTAATATTTCTAAGGATTCTTAGACCTTTGAGATGCAACTGCTGTCATAATGGTTTCAAAGAATCTCTAGACCACGTTTTCCTTATTAGTGAATGGGTTAGGCAAGTTTAGAGTTTTTTTGGTTTGTCTTTTGATTTAGTATATCCATGTTTTTGGCATAGAGATATGTTAATTCGGTGGTGGTTAGCTAAGGGAAATTCAGCTATGAGATTGGTCTTTCGTGTGTTACCATCCTTTATTAGCTGGAATATCTGGAAGATGCGTAGCTTGATAAAATTTGATGGATCGCGTCCTCCTATATCTTTGGTGATCTCAGAGATTATTAATTCTATCTGTTATATCTTACAAGATTCTCTTTCTTTATCCATTTCAAGTAAACAATGGCAAAATGTGATAGAGACTATTGAAAGGTATGTTATGCCCCCGCAAGGTTTCACTAGTGAGTTGGTGTAAACCCTGCATGATATTTCTGAAGTTGAATACTGATAGTTCGTCGAGAGGAAACCCAAGACCAATTGGAAGTGGTGAGATTGTTCGAGATGAGTTAGGAATGTGTGTATTGGCATTCGCATTCCCTATGCAACATGTACAAGCCTAGAAGCAAAAATACAATCTTTTTTGCAAGGATTGAATTTTTGTGCTAAATTATTACCCAATTCTCAGGTAATAGTCGAGTTGGACTCTAGAATTTTGGTTGACATGTGCCTTGATAGAGCTCAGATTCCATGGAAGTTGGCAAATTGGTTAGCTGAGGTATTAAGATTTTCTTTTGTAAATGGTTCTTTTCATTGTTATAGAGAGGCAAATCAAGCAACAGATTTCCTAGCAAACTTGGGATGTTCGTTGGAGGGTTTAATCACCTACGACATTCAATCACTTATGCCTCGTCCTTTGAGAGGTATATTGACCTTAGATAGGTCAGGCTTGCCTTCATTAACAATAAGAACTGTTTAATTGTAACAGATATTAGTGATATTGAAATTTGTGATTTCTTTCAATTTTCACGCCTTTGATGATTGGCATCAATGTAATTTCAACTTCATTTGTTTCGGGCCAGTGCAGATTCATACCCCTCTGTTCTATGCTTATCGCTTTTCTTTTTAATAAAATAGGGTACTTGTCTTCTTCAAAGTATCGCCCCTGGTTTAAAAAAAAGTTTTATATTTATATTAAAATCAAATGAATTATTTTTTATTAATTTTAGTTATTGTTTATATAAAAATATGTGAAAATAATATTAATAAGAACAAAAAGATAGTTGGTAAATCAAATTTATATTAATATGATTTCTTGACACATGATTGAAGTAAAATTAAAAATTATATAATATAATATATCGAGGGACTATTTTATAATTTTATAAAATTTAAAGACTATTTTATAATTTTAAAAAATTACAAGAAAGATATCCGATATCGACACTGTACTATACTAAAATCAAAATTGATATCAAATTTAGGACAATGTTTATTACAATATTTAAGATCGTCTATTTTTGAAATTTGGGATATTATTTCTGTTAGGGTGCAAATGATTTCATGAATTAAAATAAAATAAATAGTGGAAAAAGAAAATGGTGAGTCAAGTTGGGAAGCTTGGCATCAGATTCAGCTTTTGCTCTAATCTGAAGTTCGCAGAATTAACTATCAAAGGCAAAGCCAGCTACTACAAAACATCTTATATTGTCGCTATTAGTAAATGGTCCCCAGCGCTTCCACAGCTTTTCCCAAGCTAGAGATGATTTCCCATTGCCAGTTTAGCGAAGGCCACAGATTCTCGATATATAATTATCTAGACTGTCACACAGTAGTTGATATGGGGCAAAATTCAGTAAGCACTTCGCATGCGCTTGTTAGTGTTAAACGACTTAGGTGTCTTTTTCTTCTACAATCAGGAAAAAAAAAAAAAAATTGGTCTATACATGATTACGGACTTGGACAAAAGTTGATCATAGACCAATTAACAAGAATGAATTGGAAACAATGTCAGGATCTTCAAATTGTAAAGCCAAATCGGTATAATCTTGTGACTAAACGATTGTTGTTTATACATCAAAAACATGAGGAAAAATACTATACTTGCTCCGAACTCCTACCTTTCTCAAACCTTGTGAAAACTAACCTTCCAGCCGAAATGGATCTCCTCATCGCCAGAGGACTTCTAGCCAAATTCAAGATCCCACCTCTGTACTTCTCTGAATCTCTTACTTGATACTCATCACTATCATCTTCTTCACTTACACGCAATATATCAGCAATAGAAGTCTGGCTTTGACACGCAGAAAAATTCAATGAGACTGACCTTCTTATCATCTGGTTTGTATGATCTTGTCCAACTTCAATGTCAATCGGTTCCGTACCCTCAACACATTCAACATCTTGAGTTGAATTCTTTGGTACTTCATCATCAACAACAAGAGTAAGAAGAAACTCTTCACGAAAATTTCCCGACTGTGAATCTTGAACAACCGAAACAGCATCATTAGTTCGATGTTGGAATTGAAGTGAGACTGCGTTAGAACTATGAGTAGGAATTTCTTGGTTTGGTTGTGGCGGCAAAATGTTGGCCGACACAATACTGGCGCGACAAAGTGGGCAACTAGCGTGAGACCTTAGCCATGTATCGATACAAGGAACATGAAATGCATGGCTGCACTTTGGCAACAACCTTAAACTCTCGTTTTCCTGGAACTCAGTTAGACAAACAGAACAATCCGTACCTTCGAAAAAGCCATCCCCTCTCCTGTACTTAAACAAAGTAATGGACTTTATGAGTGCCTCGTCCAAGCCAATTGCGGTACCCTGCCAAGCCTCGCTAGTAATTTGATCGCGATTTTCGCTCAATTCCAATCTACCGTCTCCTTGGCCTCGCCTCCAACAGTACTTAGAAATGATGGTATAATAGCTAATCAATATGAAAGCACTTGCTAGGATGCCAATGAGAGCTATAATGAGAGGGGAAAAGTCGGTGACAGAGCCATCATCTTCAATGTTAAAAGGTGGCGGAGGCGGGAAAATGATGTAACACCACTGGGGGCAGTATACGCTGCAAATCGCTTGCGAGCAATCTCTATATGCATCGTATGGTGGCCATGGATTTTGGCTGGTAACAGAAGTCATGATAGCTCTGCTCAATTCTGAATCAGAACAACTGATACACTGCTAATGTTTCCACCATCTCCGGGAGACAAGAAGGAGAGAGAAAGTAAAGTGGAAGGGAAAAAAAAGGAAAAGAAAGTAGGAAAAGAGGGGGAGAGCTTAGATGGGAAGATAAGCAAAGCAGAGGAGATAGAAGGTTGATGTGTCACACTGTCACTCTCCTTTCTTTCCCTTCTTTATTCTCCTTTAGTCTTTTTTTTCTATAATTGTACCATTGTATGTGTGGTCTTTGCTTTTTTTTGTTTTTCTGTACTTTTTTTCTTTCAAGGCATGGTTGGTTGACTAAACTTGTTGGATTGCGGATTTTATTTCACATCATAGAGTGATTATTCACCAAAGTTGGTGATGTAGTACCGTCCAAGCTTAGATGGTTGGTAAAGTATTGGTCACTGCCCTCTTTGCATTTCCTGTGGAAGTCACCATATTTTCAACCAACCGCAGCGATAGGAATAGGATTGTGCCAAGTTCAAAGAATTGATCGAGACGAAATGGTCACGTGAGTCGATCTGAAATCTTATTGGTCCAGAACTTCTCCGTAGGGCGTTCGTGTACTTGTGCACAGCATTGTGTAGTTCCCAAGGAACGGATAAGAATTCTGTTGTACACTTTGTCGTTCCAACTCCAAGTACTACCCGATGATAAATATAGAAAGCATAACATTGTGTTGCGCGCTAATAGAAGAAAATTGGGTCTTTTGCCTCTCTAACGTATTAGTAGAAAGACCTTAGTCGTGCAAAACCCATCACTATAGTATTATTTAGGATGAAGTTTTACAGCCTAATGCATGGTTGTGTCCTGTTTCAACCGCATGCAAGCTAACCTGTGCATTTTCTGCATTTTGTTATGTGCATACAAAAATTACAGGTCCAGCTCTACTCATAGGATTCGAGAACCGCCTAATGAATTGGTAATTATTCCCTAGATGACCCACATCAACCATCATCGCAGTCGATTTTCTGATAGTTTGTCTGATCAAAAGACGTCACTCGTCATAAATTATTATTACTAGTGATTTGTTACCAAACATCAGCTAGTTAGTCATTGGTTGGACCATAACTTGTAATAGGTGTACCAACATGGACAATTACCAATTAGATAAAGATTTTTGTGGCACAGGCAAGAATGATCTTACATTCACATATTCAATTTCTAGTCACTCACAATTTATTACGTGTCTCCTTGCGGTTATATAGGATTCAGTTCCCGTAACAAAAAGTTTTCTGTACTCTTCCCTGTACTCAATAATGATGATGATTATTGACAAAAGAATACCTTCACTAAGTAGCGGATGAATCCAAAGAAATATCCCAAGCCTGTTCGGAGGAAATTACCCATTCGTGGAACATAAACATGAGATAAACTCCCTTATTCTTCAGAAATCTGTTAAACAAAATTTCACTGGGACTTACAATGAGACAACGTTGTCAGAAACTACAAATGCTACAGAGATTTATAATATAACATTGTAAAATCCACCATGAAAAGTCTCCGCTGTGTACATATGTATGTATGCATGTATGTATATAAATGACACCACAAGATACGCTGAAGAAAACTACTTAAAATGTCGTTCCTATAGTCGATGAAGTAGCGAGTCGGACGTTTGGACATGTTTATTCTCTTCTCAACTTCTACAAGAAAGAATAGTGGCTGAAGTCACTGTAATAAATTATTTGACAGTTTCTTGGTTCTAGGCTTTATCTTTTCTTCTTTCATCCAAGGCCTGTTTGGTACAACACACACAGGGACAATCAAAACAATGTAACTCTTAAACAAAAAAAGCAAGCCACCACCAACCCCAAAACAGAAAAATAAGTGACATTACATAAAAACAAATATTCTTCTTTGCACACTGACTGATACCTATAAGTGCTCAGCTATCCAAACTGGGAAGGAATACACTTGGATATCTTACGCAAAGTTTTACCAGTATTATGATTCTGGCTAAATCTACTATAGCATCTACTCTTTGAATTGTCAATTTATGAATGCCGAATAGTATATCTTCCCAGTATATTGAATACGACTGCTTTTTCACCATATAGTGCTTTACAAGGTAGACGATTATTGACTAGACCATGAAATCCATGATGATTAATATGGAAGATTAACCTAACAATAGAAAACATAAGTTCCAAAGGAAAACAGAGAAATATGTAGCTTTTGTTATAGAAATTCCACATTTTATTTTAAAAACACGTGTTTTCATTTCGTTAACAATTTTGATTTGAGGAAATCATCCGTTGCTACTTTACAACACCATGGACAAACATCAAACTTGCATTGAAGTCCATTTTAATAGTAATGTTACTGTTAACTTGATGACCCTAAATTTTCCTATAGAAGTGGAAAATCTACAGATATTGTTCCATTACTGCTTAAAAAATTGATTTAAAAAGGAAGCAGCAGCATTGAATAACTGTCTAATCTAATGACATCGGAAAATGTCTGAGTCTGCTAAATAGAGAAAAAAATATGACGATAAATTTTGCAAATACATCTGTTGAGTTCCAACTTCACAGAAAGAGTGACTATGTAAGTTAAAGAGCAACAAAGCTTTTTCACATGCACAATTGCAAACCTGGAAAATTTCTCAAGCAGACTTGAAGGAAAGAAAAATATTACCTTGCTCTGGAACATCCTCATTGTCAACACAACGGTATCTCGCATTCTACAAGAAAATTTTCATGACTCAAAATAATCTCCAATGTATTTATCGTTCATCAGAACCGAGAGCAACACGCTTCAAGTTTCACAAAATGAGTACAATTTCTTTGTCCAATTTAAGGGGTAAACTTATGCAATAAAAGTAAAATGATATGCTAGAAACCAATCATGTGAGCCACAAGAGAGCATTACAAGAAGCTCTAGACAAGTTTAACCGTGCTGCTTAATTTTAGAAGAGGTAGATCAGTAACAAGTAAAGGGGAAAAAAAAAATGAGAACTAGTCCTTTTATCTAATTGTCTGTCCTAGAAATTTTATCGATCATGAAAAATGTTAGCGTGAAGTATCATTCATCTTGCAATTCTTTCTATCAATATTGTGCTTGAATTAATTGAAGTAGAAAGCAACAATTATTATACAAAGATCATGGACATTTTTAACCATTTCACCATTCTCTTTAGTTGTATTTTGATAGAAATATCAACTGAGGTTGTATTATTTACGTATTCCTATAGAATTCAGTAATAGAATCCCTCCTGGAAGGAAGCTCCAGGCCTATACAGTATGTGTATATTTCAGTATAAACCACAATAATAATCCTCACTAGACATATTACTCACTATATACTCATCTCTCCCCTCCCGTACTCCCTTCTCTACAACCTCTCTCTATAACAAACTCACTCATAACAGCCTAACCTATGTGGCATTTCCCCCTTTACCCATCTTACCCCTACGGATGTAGGTTTGGATGGGCTTAGTGGGCTGATTGTTAACTCCAGCAGGCTGTGTGCATGGAGTGGTGCTAACATATTTTCACTCGTCATTGATGACTCATGCAGTGCACCATCCACTGCTAGCAAATACACTTTAAGAATCGAGTAAAGCAAAAATGTTGGTCATATTTTCACTCTGTCAAAACAGCCCCGACAAATAAAATCGGTACAATCCAAAACATAGGCGTCAATTTATCCTCATGTCACAAAAGTTTAATTAACACTGACCTTACGGTATATGCACTGAGAAGATGAGAAGATCCATCAGAACATGACAGAAGAAATTGTGCTGACATGCCAGAAGGAATTTTGATCTGTAACAAATCAACATACATAAGAACATGAAAGTATGAAAAGTTCAAAGAAGCTGCGGATGCATGCTTGTAAATTAACAACCCTAAAGTGGAAGTGCTTTTGAAATATACAAGAATTAAAAAGAAAACAATCCTGATTTGTCATGTCAGATGAGGAATTGGCGTAAATAATAAAGATTTGCCCAAAAAACTTCTTTAGATCATGTGAAAATGATAATATGAGCTAATCAAGATCAAAGAGCTCCCAATATTTAGCTAACTGTTTAACATATATAGTTAATACAGTTTCACCAGAGGCCCAAAAAATGTTTCCATTTGTTGGAAGCAAAGAAAACAAGCTGAAGATGAAGAAAAGGCTAGTAGAAAAAGAATAAGCACAAAAGGATGAAAAGTAAAGGACAAACCGACAAGTTCTTTGAGAATATCTCTGATTTTATGAGAATTTCTTCACTACTGTTCTTGATTTGGTAGCCTGACCGTTGCAAAATCAAAGTTGTCGGCTTCCAATTGTCAGGATAGTCTGTCTATAAAAGGAAAAAACATGAGTTACACAAATTCAATAACACCATGATGCAGGAATTTTCCGTGAACTCTAAATCCATTTCAGAAAACAAAAAAGAGCTATACAATAATGAACATATCCTCCGTAAAGCAGATCAGATCTTTTTATATAGCATGGTAGACCTATGAAGAAAGGAAAAAAGGAATCATCTAGTTGAATTGAACGAGATTATGTGAAGATAACCATTACTACAACTTGAGACATCAAACTCAAAAATTTATATGCTAGTATCAAGATAACACCAGAAAATTTCACTTCTAACCTTTAAAAATCAAAACAATACTCAAGATATACATTGTTAATAGACAGAGTTAACATATAAATCCCATAATTTTAGAACACGGAATCTCCAACATATAAATCCTTAATTTCACAATCATAATATGGTTCCAGATGTTGAAACATAAAACAATTGCAGTCTCCACTCCACCCAAATCCCGACTTACCCAACTTTTTGCTCAATCAAAATCAGATCAGAAAAAGGAATGGGAAATATCAGGTGTTCCTTTATACCACAGGGGGGAGGGGAGGGTTAAGATGCTTCCTAAAAAGATCAGTGGATCAATTGTGAGACAATAGGTCTAAATGTTCATGAGTCGTTAAGTACAACATAAAAAAACTGTACAATCTGTGACTAATACTTTGGATATTACATTTTTTCAAATGAAGTTACAATCCACTTCTATGTGCTTTGTCCCCTCATGATAAATTGGGTTGGATGCTGTGAGCAGTACTACTTAATTATCACATATCAGGTTCGTGAGCTTCAGTAGAGCAGTCTAGATAGATAAAAAATTTTCATCTTTTGTAGAAAATGATGTGGCTATACGTAACCATAACATCCAACATGTTTTTCTCTGAACATCATAACACAGATAACATCAAAGAAGTAAGTGGGGTCGTGTGAAACTTATGGGATGCCCAATTCCATATAGCATGACATACGGTACATGTTCAAAATAAACAAACCTTGGTGGCGTGGGTTAGAAAGCCAACAATAGAGCATCATGTTAGGAAAGATCTATATTAGACATTAGGGAAGATCTATATTAGGAAAAGTATGATATCCTCTTTATTGTTTGATTTTCTCTTTATTCCTAAGATCTTTTCCTTGTGTAATTGGTTCCATATAAAGGCTACAAGGGTCTTGAGTTATTATCAAGCCCTCAGTTAACTATTCTCTGATTTTCACACATGTAAACTCTTTCCCAATTTCTTAAAGACCAATGAGCAATCTTTGAGTTCTAAACTCATTAGAAATTAACCAATTATTTCCCTTGATGGCTTTTATTGTACATAAAGCAATCACATACCAGAAAGATTTCAAGTTATATGGTGTAACTTCCTTTCAGTTTTTTGTTTCTATTAAAGGACATAGCTGAAAGGAAATAAATACATCTATAATGTGAAAAGCAAAAAAGAAGTGTTATAGGTAGTATCTACTTCCTCCAGCTGATTGTGTTCTCATTGGACCACAAACATCAGTGTGCACAAGCTGGAGTTTCTCTGTTGCTCTCCAATCACTTGAAGGGAAGGGTAAGATGTGACTCTTCCCTTTGGCACAAGGTTCACATACACCTTTCAGCTTAGAGCTCAATTGAGGTAAACCCAAAACCAACTCCTTCTTTTGCATTTCAAGTATGTAATCAAGACTAGCATGCCCATACCTCTTGTGCCATAGTTGTGTAAGTTCAGCCATTGATGTTGCAGCAAATGCACCTTCAAATTCTGCCATCTTTAGCTTGAATACTCTATTCACCATAGGAACCGTATGAATCAACTCTCCTTCAGCATTGAAAATCTTGCACATTTCTTCTTCAAAATGGACTTTATACTTCTTCTCCACAAGCTGTCCAACACTAATAAGATTCTGATCTAGTTCAGGTATGTAATATACCTCTTCAAGTGTAGTACTTCCAGCCTTTGTTTCCAAATTCACTGTCCCTTTCCAGGTTATAGGCAAAATCTCCCCATTTCCAATCTTAACAACAGCACTAACTCCCTCATTTCTTTCTACAAATGCATCTTTCTTCTTTGTCATATGATTGGAGCAGCCACTATCTATCAACCATTCACTTCTTTTCTCAATTATCACTTCAGTATCACAAGCCTTTTCTGCTGACTTTTCTTCCAAGTTTTGGCAGATTTCTGCCACAAATACACTCTCTTCGGGTATGGTTTTCTTGGTTTGGTTTTTGGTTTGTGAGGGTCCAGGTTGGGTGCTTGTCATGGTTGATGTATTGGGTTGGGAATTTAAGTGTGTTTGGGTTTGGGAAAATGTCACTGATTCAGCCATTGGGTTTGTAGCTTGTAGGTGTTGGTTTGATTGGCTAGGTAAGGTTTGTTGGATTGTTTGAGGATTCGGATACATTAGGCTTGATTGAGATTGATTAGGTTGGGTCATTTGAGGGTGGTAAGCATAAGGTTGAGGGATCAAGGTATGTTGAGTCAAGTGAGGCTGGAAAAGTTGTTGTTGAGGTATTGGTACAGTTGCTGTATAGGATTGGACTTGTGGTGTTTGAAAGGTTTCTGGTTTTCCAATGAAGTGTACTTGATGCATTTGTGGGTTAGGAGTGGGCTGGTACGGTTGTAAATGAGTAGACAGCATATTGGGTGAGGTATTTGATCTGTGTAGTGGATGGATTGGAGGTGGCTTCCCAAAGATACTACTTTGTGGATTTTGCTGCTCTTTCACCCATCTTTCATAGCATACCCTCCTTGAGTGTCCTCTTTTCCTACAGAAATTGCACTCTACATTAGCATTCCAGTAGCATTCCTCAGCTGAATGGTTGTTTCTCCCACAGTATTTGCAATTAGCAAACATTCCCCATCTATTCATTCTTGCTCCACTTTGCATTCGGATATCATTATTTCCAGCAGGACATTGGTTAGGATTTTGGTGATTTGGGTAAGGCATTTGGGAAGGGTTTAGTGTTTGAGGATACAAGTGGTTTGGATATGGCTGTTGTTGAGTGTAGGCATTGATTTGGTGAGGGACTGAACTGTTATGGATCAGATTGGGTGAGTTTTGGTGGGTTTGGACTTGTGTAGGTTTTGTTTCAGCTGAATCTTGGTTTCGGGTATAGCTAGGAGGGTTTTCTGGTTTCTTGAATCTCTCAGCTTTTAATGCAAACTCCTCCCCTTCTCTTCTATTCCCATGTCTCTCCTCATGTAACTCCAAAACATTAAAAACCTGCTCCAATGTAACCGAACCTGGGTCATTTGTGTACTGCCATTCCACAGGGGCAATGCTTGCCTCAAACCTCAATGGTAGTCTACTCAGAAATTTGTCCACCAATCTTTCTGTACTGGTATTCTCACCAAATTCTTTCAGCTGCTGCACTAGACTCAAGAATCTAACCTTAGCTGTAGACACACTCTCCTCATCCTTCATTGCAAAGTTTTCAAAACTCCTCACAATAGCTTGCTTCCTCAGCCTCAATGTTTGAGCTGAACCTACATGCTCCATTTTAAGTGTATCCCACAACTCCTTAGCACTTCTACAACTAGCATGCCTTAGCAAAATGGTTTCACTAACTACTGACCTCAAAAACACAAGTGCTCTAAAGTCTCTCTCTCTATCTTGATTTAATCTTGTCAAATCAGCTTGTGTAGCTGTTCCAATATCTTCAACTACTCCATCATTCACCACATTCCAACACTCACTTATTCTAAGACAATCCTCCACTCTAAGAGCCCATGCTTTATAGTTTTCTCCTACTAACACTGGTATTGTTGCTTGAACATTCTGTAAATTCATTAATGTAGGATTCATACCTGCCATTTTGCTCTTTTTCCAGGCTAGGTGAACCAAGGATGCTCTGATACCACTGTGGGCTGTGGGCTGTGAAAAACCCGGTCCAACTTAAACTAAACAGTGATTAACCCCTTAACTTATCCTTACTCTATGTGTTAGACGGCTGGAGTTTGGAAATTAGGGATTGAAGGTGAAATCTCCTTCTTTGTTGGTAGCAGCTTCGGTTAGGGATTGAAGAAGGGAATCAGTGAAATCTTCTTCCTTTCTCCTTACTGCTGGCCAGAATAAGCTACTCCCTTGAAGATTCGAAGATGCCCCTCCTCTGCTTAGCCAATCGAAGATGAAGAATGGAGATCGAGCACCTTCTGCTTCACTTCAAGGTAACTCCTTTGCTACAGATTTCTTCTGTTCCTCTTCTCTTCTTTTCTTTGTGAGCTGCTGAGTGTGATATGAATGATCTGTATTCTCCTCTTTACTGACAGGAAAGCTTCTGACTTGAGGACTGGAAGTTGGATCCTCCACGACTGCTTCAACACCAAGTAAGTTTGCTGTAAATTGTTGTATTTCTCTGAATTTCTCTTCAATCTCAGCTTGTAGACTAAGTGTGTGATGTATGTAAGTAGCTTCCCATGGATCTGTGTATGTATGGTTAGGGTTTATATTTGAAAAATGGTGTATTGCCTCTATACCGAAATTAAACTTCTGGTACAACTTCTTGGTTTTGTGTATGGGTTTTGGTTTGAGTGTGTATCTAGTGTAGGAAACTTTCCCCTCAATTTTTCATGCACTACAGAAACATAAACTACTACTACTGCTATGAAACTTAAAAAGACAGAAATCTGAAAATGCTTCTGAAACTTTGTATTGATAATGGAGTTCACTCACTCTTCTGAAAATGATGAAGATGAGCTTTTATACTAGCTCTCCCCACTTCTGAATCATCTAAGAACTAGGAAACAAAAGCATAGTCTAATGTGTAAAAAACTAGGCTAGTACAAACTTTCCTATTTTAGCACAAACATAAAAGTAACTTTCTGAAACTTCCTTTTGTTCTTTTCATAGCTATGACAGACATAGAGCTGTAGTACAAACTGAACAAAAGCATAGGATAAAAAACTTCTTCATTTGGCAAGACACAAAAGTAACACTTGTCTTCCAATGTGGAATTTGATCTAAACTCTTCTGTTGTTGCTTGATTCTTCAAGGACCAGAAATGATACTCCAGATCCAAATGTCAGTGGTAGGTTCAAAATGCTC